>WNWK01003430.1:68412-167523 GCA_009830355.1 Cherax destructor | reverse complement strand
CACAGGAAAATGAAATATGCAACTAGGAACACTGGGGCATAAACAATAAGGAACTATTCACAGACACTGCATAAAAACACAAGGGAATGCACTGAGAGAAAAATGAAGGGACAGGGAATTAATACACAACACTGCAATAATAATGAATTAATCAAATACTGCACACAAAAACAATAAAAATTGGCACACAAAGTACTTACTGCATGTGTACGAGTTTACACAAAGAACATAGATATAAAATGAGACACGGAATACATAAAAAAACTATAACAGATTATATAGATGAATTTGCAACTGAAAACACAGGTCTTTAAATGTCACTAAGAAAATTCACTGCTTAATGTCTCACACACACGAATGTCTATAACAGAATAGTGTCTAATGATGAATGAACGACGAGTGTAGGTGGAGGGAGAAATATATTCCTGGTCGTTGACTGCTGACAATCTTGAAGAAATGCGCTTACCGAAGAACTCACACAGCAAGCTTTTACGTTGGCGCTCTGGGATGAAGGAAGACACTCTCGACTTGCTATGAGAGCCGAAACAATGCTGCTGGTACCCCAGATAGGGTAGAAAATACCACAAAATGTTGGCTGGTAGAGAGTAGTGTGAGCAGGTGGTTTGTTTTGTTTACAGCAGCGTGGGTGGTGAGTGGCGCGCGGGGATGACGTCACTGCTGCCTGACTCGCTGGCGGTGGGCGATGACGTCACGGCGTTCGGCCAGTACACTTATTCTCACGGCCTTGGAACTACTAACCCAGGTGGCTTTTTGCACAATAAGCCACAGGAATGGTGAAGATCACTCTGACAAGCGTCCAACTTGTAGCACAGAGCGATTGGAGACAATACTGCAAGGAACTGGCTTGCTGAAGAAACGACTGGCTTACTTGTATAACTGGCTTTCTGGAAGAGGCTGGCTTAGCTCTCTGGACTGTGAACCTGAATGCTCTTACTTGCACACAGCAGTGAAGAATTGGGTGGATGGCAGGAGACACTGGATGACTGTAGGCTGGCTTAGGCTCTTCCCATAAACTGGCTTACTTGTTGGCTTAATTGCAAAACCCAGATCAACTCTTCGGAGGTTTACTTGCAATTAGAAGCCAGAAGACTGGAGACACTGTTTCACAAGAGTCTTGGATGACGACACCGGCTGAGGGTAGTGAGGTAACGGTTGGTATGATGCTGGTCCGGGAGATGCTGGAGGCAATCACACCAGCTCTTCCTCTTCTTGTTAAATCTGCTCAGATTACACAAAATCTAGGCCCACAAGCTGCCACCATTTGTGTTGTGGGGTTCTTTTCATAGATTTGGTAATATTAACAGACGATGAGCTTGGGTTTTGGTAGCGTTTAATGAGGCGTTGGATATATGGGAGCTGAGAGCCTATGCCTGTGTCCGCCTGCTAGGCCTACTCGGATGATACTGACTACTAGGCCGCCCGGCGCTGAGGCATTCAAAAGGCAGGCCTATCATTGGCTAACACAAGTCACATGGTAATCACGTGAACAGCTATGGCGCAGCCGTTAGAAGTACGAACCGTACAGTATAGTGTGCAAAGTCCTGGAGAAAATCATCAGGAAAAGAATGGTGGAACACCTTGAGCTGAACAGGATAATAAACACCAGACAGCACGGATTCCGGGAAGGCAAATCCTGTGTAACAAACCTCCTAGAGTTCTATGATAAAGTAACAGAGGTAAGGCAGGGAGAGAGAGGTGGGTTGATTGCATTTTCCTGGACTGCAGGAAGGCCTTCGACACAGTTCCTCACATGAGATTAGTAAAGAAGTTGGAAGAACAAGCAGGTATAACAGGAAGGGCACTGGAATGGATCAGGGAATACCTCAAAGGGAGGCAACAACGGGTCATGGTGTGTGGTGAGGTATCACAGTGGGCACCTGTGACGAGCGGTGTACCGCAGGGGTCAGTCCTAGGACCAGTGTTATTCCTGGTATATGTAAATGACATGACGGACGGGATAGACTCAGAAGTGTCTCTATTCGCGGATGATGTGAAAATAATGAGGAGAATCACATCGGAAGAGGACCAGGCAGGGCTGCAAACAGACCTGGACAAGCTCGACATCTGGTCTAGCAATTGGCTTCTTGAATTCAATCCCTCCAAATGCAAAGTCATGAGGATCGGAGAAGGGCAAAGAAGACCGCTGTCAGAGTACAAGCTAGGCGGACAAAGGCTACAAACCTCGGCAAAGGAGAAAGACCTTGGAGTGAGTATAACGCCAAGCACGTCTCCGGAGGCACACATCAACCAGATAACTGCGGCAGCATATGGGCGACTGGCAAACCTAAGATTAGCATTCCGTTACCTTAACAAGGAATCGTTCAAGACACTGTATACCGTGTACGTCAGGCCCATACTAGAATATGCAGCACCAGTCTGGAACCCACACCTGGTCAAGCACGTAAAGAAACTAGAGAAAGTGCAAAGGTTTGCGACAAGGTTAGTTCCACAACTCAGGGGTCTGTCTTATGAAGAAAGATTGAGGAAATAGGACTAACAACACTGGAGGAAAGAAGGGTCAGAGGAGACATGATAACGACATACAAAATACTGCGGGGAATTGACAAGGTAGATAGTGACAGGATGTTTCAGAGAGGGAACACAGAAACAAGGGGACACAACTGGAAGCTGAAGACTCAGATGAGTCAAAGGGATGTCAGGAAGCATTTCTTCAGCCACAGAGTAGTCAGGAAGTGGAATAGTCTAGAGAAAGATATAGTGGAGGCAGGAACCATACATAGTTTTAAGACAAGGTATGATAAAGTTCATGGAGCAGGGAGAGCAGAGACCCAGTAGCAGACAGCGAAGAGGCGGGGCCAGGAGCTGAGTCTCGACCCCTGCAACCACAATTAGGTGAGTACAATTAGGTGAGTACACTCTTTCCCCCTGTGTTGAAGGGGTTCTAGGAGTTAATTACAGTCGTAGTGAAACTCACTTGTGGGTGGTAACTGTGTATTGACTGAGTCTGTGAGGGAAGCAGTGCCAGCCTACCTGTGAGCCCTGTGGCAGTCCTAGGAATGAGGGAGATGCCTGAGGCACAACGCAAACATGCGCAGCAGGACTCGTGACGTCACAGTTAACTAGGGATCTTATGTATAATATAGCTGGTACATGATATACAACACAAGTATATTACATAGTGGTTCAGTCCACTACTGACAGCTCGGTCATGTTACTTATGGCGTCTCGACATACAACTCTATAGACTGAACAGGCATGTGGCACTGGGCTGATTCTATACAATAGCAAACACATATATAACTTAGAACTAATCACAGAATTGATAATAGGATTTAATCGACTGAATGGATACTAATATAATGGATCTTATTGTAATGGGTCTTAGTGTAATGCATTACAAGTCATAGTACATTTACAAGGGATAAAATCGATCGATCGATCTGTATTCATGCACTCTATGGATTCTGAGGAAGACTATATTTACAAAGAAGAAAGTTTTTAACAGAAAAGACAGACCTGGCATGCACAAGTCATACTGTTAAATCTCAGAATTTGGAGGGAATGTGAACACAAAAAAAATCTGGATACTGATCATCTGATAACAAAACTTCTTTTAACTGAATCATCTAATTATACAGGCTATTTACATTTAACCCCAATTCTGCTAGGGTAAGGTTTATGTATGCAGAATGGTTATCATCTCTGGGTGGATCGAAATCTTTTGCAATTGACAACACATGCCTAGGTAGAGGAGCATCTAAATTGGTATTTACGCATGATACTTAAGAATTTCGCAATACTTGTCGTGTACGCAAGGAGTAATGACATTCAGGCTGTTCCTCTGACTGATTACTAGAAGTAGAGGGTACAAGGTCAGACAGATTGTCATTGTCAGTCACAACAGTCTGGTTGTCATGGACCTCGTCTTCGTCATCACATACTAACTTCATATGGTTCAAGTGAGACTCTTTACATTGACCAGTACTTATTTCTCTAACTTTATACTTATTGCCATTAATATGTTCGACTACTCGATACTGACCAATAAATTTTTGAACGAGCTTAGGCATTGTGGAAGTTTTATTAAAGTTAGTTAGCATCACTCTCGAACCTACTTTAATTTTGGTCGGCTTTGCATGAGCATTAGTAACACTTGTAAATTCTGCTGTTGATTTATGAAGTGTTTCATGGATTCTTCTGAAAACACTTTGAACTTGGCTGGTATGAGTCACTATGAAATTATCAGGATCCTAACTTGGTTTCGGATTAGAGTATAACAACTCATAGGGCAAATGTTTATCGACACCATACACTGCATAATGTGGAGTGTCACCTGAACATCAGGTATAACTTCATCCCATCGCTGCCACCATTTGTTGAAGGGGTTCTAGGAGTTAATTACAGTCGTAGTGAAACTCACTTGTGGGTGGTAACTGTGTATTGACTGAGTCTGTGAGGAAAGCAGTGCCAGCCTACCTGTGAACCCTGTGGCGGTCCTAGGAATGAGGGAGATTCCTGAGGCACAATGCACAAATGCGCAGGACTCGTGACGTCAGTTAACTAGGGATCTTAAGTATAATATAGCTGGTACATGATATACTACACAAGTATATTACATAGTGGTTCAGTCCACTACTGACACCTGCACCCTCCCCCCACCTCTCCCCCACTCCCTTCCTTGATCCCCACCTCTCCCCCACTACCTTCCCTGATCCCCTCCTCTCTCACCCTCCTTCTTCTCCCCCTCTCCCTCTCCCATTCTCTCCCCTCTGCTTCTCCCTCCTCCCTCTCCCATATTCCCCCCTCTTTCTCCCTCCCCACCTCTCTTCCATTTCCCCACTGTCTCCAGTTTCTTCTCTCTCTCCGCCCCCACAAACACTTAGGCAATCACACCACAAAACAACCACACAGAAATACATAGTTTTTCATTCTGTGGAATCTAAAAAAAAAAATGGTTGCCAGAGAGCAGGACGAAAAACCAGGGAACTGGAGGATGAGTCTGCGAAGGAAGATTGGGCAGCAGAGCTCATGAAAAGGGAACATGAGTGGGGAAGGAAGCTAGAGGAGCTTAGCATGAAAATGGAGGAGAGGATAGCTGCAGAGAGCAGGAAGTGGGAGATGCAAGTCACAGCAGCAGAGGCTAAGATACAGAAATTAGAAGAGGAACTGAAAAATCTGAAACAGCCTAAAGAACTAAAAAGCAATGTGGACATGGTATCAGAAACTGCTACCTCAGTCACAAAGTCACAAATAGGGGGACTGTAGGGAACAAAGGAATGAAACTGTATGCAGAGGCCCTATCAGACCATCGTGGAGCCCGAGAAAAAGAGAGGATCACATCAGGAACAATCGAGGGGAGTGTAGAAAAAGGAAGAGCTAAGCTATACGTAGAAGCCCTAACAGACCACAGCAGTGTGCAGGGAAAGTTGAGAAGGGAAATCAACAGGCCACTGGACCCAGGGACAGGGACAGACAGTGAAGATATTGAAGAAAGGAAAGCTGCAATGGCGGCAACTAAATCGAGTCAGGGGATACATAGGGATATGCAGTGGGAGAATGAAAGAGAGAGATCAGTCTTTGTTTATGGGCTCCAGGAAGTTGAAGGGAAAACTTATGAAGAAAGAAGACAAGGGGAGAAAAAAGTGATTGAGATCATCATGAAAGCAATAGGAGAATAGGGGGGTTTGCAAGAGGAAGAATCCGGCCACTCAAAGTGATTTTCAAGGCAGAATCAGCTAGAAACAGGATCCTGCAGGAGAAAGTAAGACTAAGGGACATGTCAACGTACCGGACAGAACACAAGAAGAAAGGCAGAAACTGAAAGAGAGGGTACAAAGATGAAAGGAGGAAAGAGAGGTGAAGATGGAGATGGACAGGAGAAACCAGACTCAGGAGGAAGCTCAAATACAACCTCCCTCACAATTACCTACAGAAGCCCCCCAACCAGGACAACCCCAAGGCAACCAAGCACTCTAACCCAAAACACACGTGCCATACCCAATTCTTCCACCCACCTCATTACAAACTCCACCTTCACAGCAACCACCCATAGTTCCTCATCAGGTCTCCCGCTTTCCCAACACCAACATACCTCCAAGACTACAGTTTTAGAAAAGAAGTTAAAGGTTTGGTATACAAATGCAGATGGAATAACAAATAAATGTGATGAGTAGCATGAAAGAATCAAGGAGACATCCCCAGACATAATAGCACACACAGAAATGAAACTCACCAGGATGATAACAGATGCAGTCTTTCCACCCGGATATCAAATCCTCAGGAAAGATAGAGGGAGCAGAGGGGAAGGAGGAGTTGCACTGCTCAATAAAAACCAGTGGGGATTTGAGGAAATGGAAGGAATGGATTGAATGGGCGAAAGAGACTACATAGTAGGAACAATCCAGTCCGAGGGCCAAAAGGTGGTAATTGCTGTAATGTACAACCCACCACAGAACTGCAGGAGGCCAAATGAAGAATACGACGAGAGCAACAGAGCAATGGTAGACACACTAGCCGAGGTGGCCAGAAGAGCTCACATGGGGAGAGCAAAGTTACTAGTTATGGGTGATTTCAATCACAAGGAGATAGATTGGGAAAACCTTGAGCCCCATGGGGGTCTTGAATCATGAAGAGCCAAGATGATGGATGTGGTACTGGAAAACCTCATGCATCAACATGTTAGAGACACTACCAGAGAGAGAGAGATGAGGATGATCCAGCAAGACTGGACCTAGTATTCACCTTGAGTAGTTCGGACATCGAGGATATCACTTACGAAAGGTCCCTTGGAGCTAGTGATCATGTGGTTCTGTGTTTTGATTATATAGTTGAGCTACAAGTGGAGAGGGGAGCAGGAATAGGAAGGGAAAAACGAAACTACAAAAGGGGGGACTACACAGACATGAGGAACTTCCTACAAGACGTTCAGTGGGAAAGAAAATTGGCAGGAAAACCAGTAAAAGAAATGATGGACTATGTGACAACAAAATGCAACTAGGCAGAGGAGAGTTTGTTCCCAAGGGAAACAGAAGTAATGGGAAGACCATAACGAGTCCTTGGTTCACCCAAAGGTGTAGGGAGGCAAAAACTAAGTGCACTAGAGAATGGAAAAAGTACAGAAAACAAAGGACCCAAGAAAATAAAGAGATCAGCCTAGGAGTCAGAAACGAATATGCACAGGTAAGAAGGGAGGCTCAGAGACAATTTGAAAATGACATAGCATCAAAAGTCAAGTCTGACCTGAAGCTGTTGTATAGCCACGTCAGGAGGAAAACAACAGTCAAGGACCAGGTAAACAGGCTGAGGAAGGAAGGTGGTGAGTTCATAAGAAACGACCAAGAGGTATGTGAGGAGCTCATCATTAGATTTAGAGAAGTATTTACAGTGGAGACAGGAAGGACTCCGAGAATTCAGAATAGGGAGGTATACCAACAAGTGCTGGATGAAATATACAACCGAGGAGGAGGTGAAGAAGCTGCTATGTGAACTTGATAACTCAAAGATGGTGGGACCAGACGACATCTCTCCATGGGTCCTTAGAGAGGGAGCAGAGATGTTGAGTGTGCCACTAACAAAAATCTTCAACACATTCATTGAAACTGGGCAACTACCTGAGGTGTGGAAGATGGCAAATGTAGTCCCAATTTTTAAGAAAGGAGACAGACACGAGGCATTAAACTACAGTCCTGTGTCACTGACGTGTATAGTATGCAAAGTCATGGAGAAGATCATCAAGAGGAGAGTGGTGGAGCACCTAGAAAGACACAAGCTTATAAACAACAACCAGCACGGTTTCAGGGGAGGAAAATCCTGTGTCACAAACCTACTGGAGTTTTATGACAAGGTAACAGAAGTAAGACATGAGAGAGAGGGGTGGATAGACTGCATTTTCTTGGACTGCAAGCAGGCCTTCGACACAGTTCCTCACAAGAGGTTAATGCAAAAGCTAGAGGATCAGGCACACGTAACAGGAAAGGCACTGCAATGAATCAGAGAATATCTGACAGGGAGGCAACAACGAGTCATGGTACGTGACGAGGTGTCAGAGTGGGCACCTGAGACAAGCGGGGTTCCACAGGGGTCAGTCCTAGGACTTGTGCTGTTTTTGGTATATGTGAATGACATAACGGAAGGGATAGACCTGGAGTACACCTGGAGAGAGTTCCAGGGGTCAACGCCCCTGCGGCCCGGTCTGTGGCCAGGCCTCATGTTGGATCAGAGCCTGATCAACCAGGCTGTTACTGCTGGCCACACACAGTCCAACGTACGAACCACAGCCTGGCTGGTCAGGTACCGACTTCAGGTGCCTGTCCAGTGCGTGCTTGAAGACAGCCAGGGGTTTGTTGGTAATCCCCCTGATATATGCTGGGAGGCAGTTGAACAGTCTTGGGCCCTGACACTTATTGTGTTGTCTCTCAATATGCAAGTGGCACCCCTGCTTTTCATTCGGGGATGTTACATAGCCTGCCGAGTCTTTTGCTTTCGTAGGGAGTGACTCTCATGTGCAAGTTTGGTACTAATCCCTCGAGAATTTTCCACGTGTATATAATAATGTATCTCTCCCGCTTGCGTTCTAGGTAGTACAGGTTTAGGAACTTCAAGCGTTTCCAGTAATTGAGGTGGTTTATGGCAGTTATGCGTGCCGTGAAGGTTCTCTGCACATTTTCTAGGTCAGCAATTTCACCTGCCTTGAAAGGTGCAGTTAGTGTGCAGCAATATTCCAGCCTAGATAGAACAAGCGACCAGAAAATTGTCAACATGGGCTTGGTATCCCTGGTTTTGAAGGTTCTCATTATCCATCCTGTCATTTTTCTAGCAGATGCGATTGCTACGGTGTTATGGTCCTTGAAGGTGAGATCCTCTGACATGATCACTCCCAGGTCTTTGACATTAGTTTTTCGCCCTATTGTGTGGATGGAATTTATTTTGTACTCCGATGAGATTTTAATTTCTTCACGTTTTCCATATCTGAGTAATTGAAATTTCTCATCATTGAACTTCAGCCCATTTAAAGATTTGGTTTATGTCTGCTTGGAGTCTTGCAGTGTCTTCAACGGTGGACACTGTCATACAGATTTGGGTGTCATCTGCAAAGGAAGACACGGCACTGTGGCTTATATCCCTGTCTATGTCTGATATGAGGATGAGGAACAGGACGGGAGCGAGTACTGTGCTTTGTGGAACAGAGCTTTTCACTGTAGCTGCCTCAGACTTTACTCTGTTGACTGATACTCTTTGTGTTCTACTTGTTAGGAAATTATAGATCCATCTACCCACTTTTCCTGTTATTCCTTTATCACGCCTTTTGTGTGCTATTACACCATGGTCACACTTGTCAAAGGCTTTTGCAAAGTCTGTGTATATAAAATCTGCATTTTGTTTGTCTTCTAGAGCATCCAGAACCTTGTCGTAGTGGTCCAGTAGTTGGGACAGACAGGAGCGACCTGCTCTAAACCCATGCTGCCCTGGGTTGTGTAGTTGATGGGTATCTAGATGAGTGGCGATCTTGCTTCTTAGAACCCTTTCAAAGATTTTTATGATATGGTCTGTAGTTCTTTGCTATTGCTTTACTGCCCCCTTTGTGGAGTGGGGCTATGTCTGTTGTTTTTAGTACCTGTTTGACGACCCCAGTGTCCATGCTCCCTCTCCATAGGATGTTAAAAGCACGTGATAGGGGCTTCTTACAGTTCTTGATGAACACGGAGTTCCATGACTCTGGGCCTGGAGCGGAGTGCATGGGCATGTCATTTAATGCCTTTTCGAAGTCATTTGGCGTCAGGGTAATGTCAGATAGGCATGTCCCTTTTTGCAGATGATGTGAAGTTAATGAGAAGAATTAAATCAGTCGAGGATCAGGCAGGACTACAAAGAGACCTGGACAGGCTACAAGCCTGGTCCAGTAACTGGCTCGTTGAATTTAACCTCGCCAAATGCAAAGTCATGAAGATCAGGGAAGGGCAAAGAAGACCGCAGACAGAGTATAGGCTAGGTGGCCAAAGACTGCAAACCTCACTCAAGGAAAAAGATCTTGGAGTGAGTATAATACCGAGCACATCTCCTGAGGCACACATCAATCAGATAACTGCTGCCGCATAAGGGCGTCTGGCAAACCTAAGAATAGCGTTCCGATACCTCACTAAGGAATCGCTCAAGACTCTGTTCACCATAAACGTCAGGCCCATACTGGAGTATGCGGCACCAGTTTGGAACCCACTACTGGTCAATAACGTCAAGAAACTAGAAAAAGTGTAAAGTTTGTAACAAGACTAGTCCCAGAGGTAAGAGGACTGTCCTACAAAGAAGGGTTAAGGGAAATCGGCCTGATGACACTGGAGGACAGGAGGGTTAGGGCAGACATGATAACGACATATAAAATACTGCTAGGAATAGATAAGGTGGACAGACAGGATGTTCCAGAGATGGGACACAGAAACAAGGGGTCTCAATTGGAAGTTGAAGACTCCTATGAGTCAAAGGAATGTTAGGAAGTGTTTCTTCAGTCAGAGTTGTCAGGAAGTGGAATATCCTAGAAAGTGACGTAGTTGAGGCAGGAGCCATACATACAGTAGACCGTCATTTAGCACGAGATTGTTACACGTTACGGGTATTGCACGATTGAAGAATTGCGGCACATTATTATCTAACACAACGTAAAATGATATTACACGGTTCATGGGAGTGGAAAATTTTTTGAACGCACGGTAGCCAGCGGTGGGTTAAACCATTGAGTCAGTGGGGTCCTACTGAGGGTGGCTATGAGCCACCTCTCCCTTCTCTCTCACTCTTTCCCCTCTCCCTTTCTCTCTCTCTCTCTCTCTCTCTCTCTCTCTCTCTCTCTCTCTCTCTCTCTCTCTCTCTCTCTCTCTCTCTCTCTCTCTCTCTCTCTCTCTCTCTCTCTCTCTCCCTCTCTCCATCTCTCTCTCTCTTTCCCCTCTACCTTTCCCTTCTCTCTCACTCTTTCCCCTCTCCCTTCTCTCTCTCACTATTTCCCCTCTCCCTTCTCTCTCACTCTCTCTTCCCATCCCTCTCTCTTTCCCCTCTACCTCTCCCTTTTCTCTCTCTCACTTTCCCCTCTCCCTGTTCTCTCTCACTCTCCCCCCCCCCAAAAAAAATGGTAGGTCAGAGGGGGACTCGAAGGACCCAGGGATCAGAGGAGAATGGTTCTGGTAAGGAAGAATGGATGGAAGAGCAGTGCAAAAGGATGGAACAAGAGTGGGAGAGAAAACTAGGAGAGCTTTCTGCAAAAATGGAGACAGAGCTTTCTGTGAAATTGGAAAAGAGGTTGGAGGAGGAGAAGAAGAATTGGGAGTCACAAGTCGAAGCTGCAGTAGCCAGGATAAGAGTCCTAGAATATGAGGTAAACAGGCTGAAGTGGGTTACAGGGGTATTAACCAGAGAAGACATAGAATCTAAAACTGGTACACCCCTACTGAATGAGGGGCCCAATGGGAAGGATGGAGATATAACTTACACTAAGGCCCTATCAGCCTACCAAGCAGGACCAAGGAGAGAAGGGGGAAAGCAGATGGATGCAGGTGGAGAGGGGGATATGTCAAATGCAGAGGCACGACCATACCACCAAAAGCCACATGAAAAAAATAAGGGAGAAAATGGCCATTTACAGACAGGAACCAGAGTCACAGAGTGAAAGGCAATGGGAGGAGGAGAGGGCAAAGTCAGTGTTCATTCATGGGCTCCATGAGAGCGAGGGAAGGACACACACTGAAAGACGGCAGGCAGAAAGAAAGGAGATTGAGAACATCATCACAAGAAATAGGTGAAGAGGGCATGTCCAAGATTGTAAATTTTCAGAGAATAGAGGGGTACTTGAAGGGGAGAAAACAACCGATCAAGATGATTTTCAGGACAGAAACAGGGTGGGACAGGATCCTCCAAGAGAAACCATGGTTGAAGGAATCGGCAGAATACAAGAAGGTGTTCCTAGACCGAGACAGAACAAAAACAGAACGACAGCAGCTGAGGGAGAGGACACAAAGGCAAAAGGAGCTAGGAGGAGCGACAAGGACAAAATCAGCAGAGGACAACCAGAGCAGGGCAGAGCAACAGAAGCAAGCACACACAGAACCATCCCCAGAACCCCACAACCAATCACGCTATCCCAACACAAACCACAATCCACACTCACAGCCCCCACACAACACTCCACTATAGAATCCCACAGTACACTACCAGGTCCCCCACCCTCACAGACCCCCCAAAACACAGTGTTGGAGAGGAAACTGAAGGTATGGTACACCAACACTGATGGAATAACAAATAAGTGGGAGGGGTGGCATGAAAGAGTCAACGAGGCATCACCGGACATCATAGCTCTCACAGAATCCAAGCTCACAGATGTGATAACAGATGCCATCTTTCCAACGGGATATCAGATCCTGAGGAAAGACAGAGGGAACAGAGGGGGTGGAGGAGTGGCACTGATGATCAAAAAATGCTGGAATTTTGAAGAGCTGGAGAGAGGAGACCAAGGAGAAGCAAGAGATTACATAGTCTGGTGGTCTGGTGGCTAAAGCTCTCGCTTCACACGGCGAGGGCCTGGGTTCGATTCCCAGCCAGGGCAGAAACATTGGGCGTGTTTCTTTACACCTGTTGTCTATGTTCCCCATCAGTAAAATGGGTACCTGGGTGTTAGTCGACTGGTGTGAGTCGCATCCTAGGACACTGACCTAATCTGCCCGAAATGCTCAGCATAACAAGGGACTTTCTATATAGTAGTATGTCACTGATGTCAGCTAGGCCTGTATACCATGTACATGTACTTGTAGTAAATAAAGATATTATTATAGTAGGAACGCTTCAGTCTGGAGGTCCCAAGGTGGTAATTGCAGTGATGTATACCACCACAGAACAGCAGGAGGCCAAGGCAAGAGTATGATGAGAGTAATAGAGCGATGGTTGACACACTGGCTGAAGTGGCCAGAAAGGCTCATGCGAGGTAAGAAGGGAGGCCCAGCGACAATATGAAAATGACATAGCAGCGAAAGCCAAATCTGACCCGAAGCTGTTGTACAGCCACATCAGGAGAAAAC
Source organism: Cherax destructor (assembly GCA_009830355.1). NCBI lineage: Eukaryota > Metazoa > Arthropoda > Malacostraca > Decapoda > Parastacidae > Cherax > Cherax destructor. The sequence continues at coordinate 154,492 of WNWK01003430.1, read as the reverse complement.
AACAGTCAAGGACCAGGTGATCAGGCTAAGGAAGGAAAGAGGAGAGATCACATCAAACGACCGCGAAGTATGTGAGGAACTCAACATGAAACATGAGATTTAAAGAAGTGTTCACAGAATAGACAGAAGGGACTCCAGAAAGACAGAGAGGTGGGGTACACCACCAAGTGTTGGACACAATACATGCAACCGAGGAAGAAGTGAAGAGGCTGCTGAGTGAGCTAGATACCTCAAAGGCGATGGGGCCAGATAACATCTCTCCATGGGTCCTGAGAGAGAGAGCAGAGGTGCTATGTGTACCCCTAACAACAATATTCAACAAATCTATCGAAACAGGGAGATTACCTGAGGTATGGAAGACAGCAAATGTAGTCCCAATTTTTAAAAAAAGGAGACAGACATGAAGCACTAAACTACAGACCAGTGTCACTGACATGTATAGTATGCAAGGTCATGGAGAAGATTATCAGGAGAAGAGTGGTGGAACACCTAGAAAGGAATGAGCTTATCAACGACAGCCAACACGGTTTCAGGGACGGAAAATCCTGTGTCATAAACCTACTGGAGTTCTATGACAGGGTGACAGCAGTAAGACATGAGAGAGAGCGGTGGGTAGACTGCATTTTCTTGGACTGTAAGAAGGCGTTTGACAGTTCCACACAAGAGATTAGTGCAAAAGCTGGAGGACCAGGCAGGGATAATAGAGAAGGCACTCCAATGGATCAGGGAATACCTGTCAGGAAGACAGCAGCAAGTCATGGTACGTGGCGAGGTGTCAGATTGGGCGCCGGTGACGAGTGGGGTTCCACAGGGGTCAGTCCTAGGACCGGTGCTGTTTCTGGTATTTGTGAACGACATGACAGAAGGAATAGCCTTCGAAGTGTCCCTGTTTGTAGATGATGTGAAGTTAATGAGAAGAATTCAACTGGATGAGAACCAGGCAGAACTACAAAGGAATCTGGACAGGTTGCAGTCCTGGTCCAGCAATTGGCTCCTGGAGTTCAACCCCACCAAGTGCAAAGTCATGAAGATTGGGGAAGGGCAAAGAAGACCGCAGACGGAGTACAGTCTAGGGGGCCACAGACTACAAACCTCACTCAAGGAAAAAGATCTTGGGGTGAGTATAACACCAGACACATCTCCTGAGGCGCACATCAACCAAGTAAATGCTGCAGCATACGGGTGCCTAGCAAACCTAAGAACAGCATTTCGACATCTTAATAAGGAATCGTTCAGGACCTTGTACACTGCGTTCGTTAGGCCCATATTGGAGTATGCACCACCAGTTTGGAACCCACACCTAGCCAAGCACGTAAAGAAACTAGAGAAAGTGCAAAGGTATGCAACAAGACTAGTCCCGGAGCTAAGTGGTATGTCCTACAAGGAGAGGTTAAGGGAAATCGACCTGACGACACTGGAGGACAGGAGAGATAGGGGGAACATGATAACGACATATAAAATACTGAGAGGAATTGACAAGGTGGACAGAGACAGAATGTTCCAGAAATGGGACACAGCAACAAGGTGACACAGTTGGAAGTTGAAGACTCAGATGAATCACAGAGATGTTAGGAAGTATTTCTTCAGTCACAGAGTGGTCAGGAAGTGGAATAGTCTGGGAAGTGATGTAGTGGCGGCAGGATCCATTCATAGCTTCAAGAAGAGGTATGATAAAGATCACGGCGCACGGAGAGTGACCCAGTAGCGACCAGTGAAGAGGTTCGGCCAGGAGCTATGACTCGACCCCTGCAACCACAACTATTTGAATACACAATGCCATGGCCATGGGAGGTTACAATGGCCATGGCCATGGGAGGTTACAATGGTCATGGCCATGGGAGGTTACAATGGCCATGGCCATGGGAGGTTACAATGGTCATGGCATTCTGGGATGAAGTGAACTTGATGAGACACATGTTCAACACCTGAAGATGTTTCAGGTGTTGAACATGTTATATGAGGGTGTTGAGGCCGGAGACAGCAGAGGACGAGATAATTAGTTCCTTAAATGCTAAGTATGTTCACCATAGTCTTGATGAATCTGCAGCATAGATAGGAAGATGGATGCTTATATGAGTCAGATGAGGTGCAGCAGTTGAAGGAATCATCACCGATGTGTTGGATGCCTTCAACTGCTGCACCTCATCTGACTCATATAAGCAGCCATTTTCCTACCTAAGCTTCAGATTCATCAAGACTTCGGTGATGAACAGATTCATCTAAGCTGACTATTACCTCGCCGTCTACTGTCTCTAGTTTCAACACCTTCAAATAATTCCTTTACTGGATTGGTAATGCCACTAACTGGCGAAAAGTCTTCAAAATAAAGATATCCAGGTGTTGCACATGTGTCTTTGATAAGGCGAAGTGGGTCTTTGAAGATAACACTCCATAAAAATGTAGCGAGCAACACTTCGCTGTGGAACACTGACATTGAGTAGTTTGTGGATGCTGCCTTATTGAGAACTATTCTAGTATTTAGTGACTACTGTTGTGAATATCTAGACCAGGGGTGGGAAACCTGCGGCCTTCTAGGCCATTGAGTACGGCCTTCTGAATGAATTATTTTTCTTGAAGTTATTATATAATAATTAACTTGTTACAAAATAACCAACATTTAGCAAAATATCTAATCAAAATTTATTGAACCCGGCCTTGTTGGATTACTACTAACTTTAATGCGGCCTTCCAGCATAAAAACGTTCCCCACCGCTGATATAGACGGTATTACTTAGGAGGTACGGCACAGACGCGGAGACTGCAAGTGCTTGCAGTTTTGCCAAGAGTCCCCGATGCCGTACCCGGACGAAGGCACCAGCAATGTCACTTACTACTACACAGTTGATCGGAGTTCATCCGGTGACTAGTGCCATTTAGTGGAGAGGTTTAACCGGAGATTAGCTGCAGACTGACTTCCCGCCTCCTCTTGCCCCTCTCTCTCTCTCTCTCTCTCTCTCTCTCTCTCTCTCTCTCTCTCTCTCTCTCTCTCTCTCTCTCTCCTGCCAGGTTTATCATGTACCTCAGGCACCGCAAAAATGTCAACGTAAACAAAATCTGGTGCGCACCTGATAAATACTAAGGGTCGATTCTTCCCGACGCGTGTACTCACCTGTATGAACTCGCCTATATGAGGTTGCAGGTTTCGATCCACAGCTTCTGGCACAGCCTCTTTATTGGTCGCTATTAGGTCCACTCTCTCCTGGCTTCAAAAGTCTTATCGTACGTCTTCTTAAAACTATGCATGGATCCTGCCTCTACTACTTCACTCTCCAGATTGTTCCATTTTTTCTGACAACTCTAAGGCTGAAGAAATGCTTCCTAACATCCCTAAGGCTCATCTGAGTTTTCAACTTCCAGCTGTTCCCTCTTGTTTCCATTTCCCATCTCTGAAACATTCTGCCCCGTCAATGCTTCAGTATTTTGTACATCGTTATCGTATCCTACCTAGTCCTCCTTTCCTCCAGAGTCATCAACCTCAATTTCTTTAACCTCTCCTCACAGGACATACCCCTTAGCCCAGAGACTAGTATTACTTCAAACCTCTGCGCTTTCTCCAAAACGCAGAGGTTTGGAGTATAGGGCCATATTGGAGTATCGGGCAATATTGGAGTATAGGGCCATATTGGAGTATAGGGCCATATTGGAGTATACAGCACCATACTGGTGCTGTATACTCCAATATGGGCCAGACGTACACGGTGTATAGTGTGGTGAATGACTCCTTACTTAGATGTCGATGAGCTATTCTTAGATTTGCTGCAGCATTTATCTGGTTGGTGATATGTTCGGTATGATGCTCATCTCAAAATCCTTGTCCTTGAGTGAGGTTTGCACCATTTGCCCCCCGAGCCTGTACTTCGTTAGCGGTCTTTTTTATCCTTCCCCTAGCTTCATAACTTTGCACTTGGTGAGGTTAAACTAAAGTAGCCACTTGTTAGACCAGGCCTGCAGCCTGTCCACATCCTGTGGTAACCTTTCCTGATCCTCGTCCGCTTGTATTCTCCTCATTAGTTTCACATCATATGTGAACGGGGATACCTCTGTCTCTCTCTCTCTCTTTTGCATATCATTCACGTATTCAAGAAACAGCACCGGCCCTAGGACTGATCCTTGTGGAACCCCACTCGACACAGCCACCCATATCGACACATCGTCACAGACCATTACTCATTGTTTCCTTCCTGTCGGGTATGTCTTGATCCATTGTATTACTTTTCCTGTTATTCCTGCCTGCTCCTCTAGTTTTTGTAACAGTCTCTTGCACGGTACTGTGTCAAAAGTCTTCTTACAATCCAAGAAAATGCAATCTACCCATCATTCTCTCTCCCCTGTCTTACTTCTGTTACCTTATCGTGGAACTCAATAGGTTTGTGACACAGGATTTTTCATCCCTGAAGCCGTGCTGCTTCTTTTGTATAAACCCACTCCTTTCTAGGTGCTCCACTACTCTTCTCCCGATAATGTTCTCCATAATTTTACATGCTATACTTGTCACTGCCTGTCTGTCTCATTTCTTATAAAATGTGGCTATAATTTGTCTTTCACACCTCTGTCAGTTGCCCTGCTTCGATAGATTTGTTGGAGATTATTGCTAGCGGCACACACAGTGTCACTGCTCCCTTTCTCAGGACCCATAGAGAGATATTATCTGGTCCCACCGCCTTTGAAGTATCTAACATAGCAGCTTCTTCACCTTCTCCTCGGTTGTATGTATTGTGCCCAACGTTTGCTGGTGCACTCTGCTGTTTCAATTTCCTGGTAGCCTTCCTGTCTCCTCTGCGAATACCTCCCTAAATCTCATGCTGAGCTCTTCACCGACTTCCTGGTCATTCCTTATGAGGTCCCCACATCCCTTCTTCAGCCTGACTGTTGTCTTCCTCCTGAGATGGCTGTACAACAATTTTGAGTCGGATTTGGCTTTCGATGCTATGTCATTCTCAAACTGTCGTTGAGCCTCCCTTCTTATAGATGCACATTTATTTCTGGCTCTTCGGTTCAGCGGTTCAGAGGGAAAATTCTTAGGAATACATCTTGACAGTGGCCTAAAATTTCAGACACACATACAACAAATCTCCAAGAAAGTCTCAAAGACCGTGGGAATACTATCCAAGATACGGTACTATGTTCCACAACCAGCTCTCCTTACCCTATATCACTCACTCATTTACCCCTACCTCACCTATGGAATCTGCGCATGGGGCTTTACATCAATAACTCATCTCAGACCACTAATAACACAACAAAAGGCAGCAGTTAGAATGATAACAAATTCTCACTCCAGACAACATACTCCACTAATATTCAAAAACCTAAACTTACTCACCATACAAGACATCCATACTTTTTACTGTGCCTATTACATACATAGAACACTCTATGCAGATATTAACCCACCACTCAAACTTCTCCTTACTAATTTTAACAGGACACATGACCATAACACTAGACACAGATCACTCCTCGATGTTCCCCGTGTCCACCTAACACTATGTAAAAACTCAATGCACATAAAAGGCACGAAAATTTGGAATTCATTACCTGTCATTGCCAAAGAAACCCTACCTGTACCCCAATTCAAAACGATGCTAAAAAACCACCTTCTCACCCAAAGCTAATTGCTCCATATCAACCATTCCCAGCAAAGTAGAATAATCACTTAACGTAAAACCTGACTTTAAAGTCAATGTAATGTATGAATGAACGAATGAATGAATGTAAAACCTGTTATGAATAATACTTACTTAGCTAATTATTCCCACAACACTTACATTACAATGACCACGTAAACTAACTGCAATGCAATTAATTGTTTTAAATTGTTATCTCACTCAATTAGTTGCATTGCTGCAATAAATTGCTACAATTAATTGATATGTTCAACTTATATTCAAACTTTAAAACTTAGATATGCAACTTTACTTATTTTATAAATTATCAACCATAACTTTTTATTATTTTATTATTATTATTGCTTTAATTTGTTTAATCTGATTTAATTAATTTTATAATGAAGACAAAAGTACAAAACTATGTTCAAATTCATAGCTTAAATACTCACCTTTACTCATTGTATACTATCTACAAAAATTCTTACAATTTAGTTTTAAGTTAATTTTAAGTCTGCCCAAAATGCCCTGCATACTAGGGGCTTTTGGCATGTACACCTCATGTAATCTCAATAACCAAATGTAATTCTTTGTATCATGTCCAAATAAAAATTATTATTATTATTATTATTATTATTATTAGTTCTTTATTTTTTTTGCGTGTTTCTGTCCATGCTCTAGCATATTTGTATGTATATATGTATGTATTTATGTTTATGTGTATATTTGTATGTATGTATGTATGTATGTGTGTGTGTTTGTGTGTGTCAGTTTGTTTTGGCACATGTTTCCCTGCTTGAGGGGGGAGGGTTCACACAAGTTGGCATGTATTGAAGAGGCTCTAGTTATGCTGCCAACACAGGGAGGATCACACCAGCTGCTGCAGAGAACAGAGCAACACAGGGAGGATCACACCAGCTGCTGCAGACAACAGAGCAACACAGGGAGGATCATACCAGCTGCTACAGACGACAGACAGAGTAACACAGGAAGGATCACACCAGCTGTCAAATAACAGAGCAACACAGGGAGGCTCATACCAGCTGCTACAGACAGCAGAGAAACACATGGAGGATCATACCAGCTGTTACAGACAACAACAGGTCAACACAAGGAGGATCACACCAGCTGCTACAGACAACAGAGCAACACAAGGAGAATCATACCAGATGCTACAGACAACAACAGGTCAACACAGGGAGGATCACACCAGCTGCTGCAGACAACAGAGAAACACAGGGAGGATCATACCAGCTGCTACAGACAACTGAGCAACACAGGGAGGATCACATCAGCTGCTACAGACAACAGAGCAACACAGGGAGGATCATACCAGATGCTACAGACGACAGAGCAACACAGGAAGGATCACACCAGCTACTACAGACAACAGAGCAACACAGGGAGGATCATACCAGATGCTACAGACGACAGAGCAACACAGGGAGGATCACACCCCGTGGCCTGGTCGCTAAAGCTCTCGCTTCACACGGCGAAGGTCTACGTTCGATTCCCAGCGAGGGTACAAACATTGGACATGTTTCTTTACACCGGTTGTCTATGTTCACCCATCAGTAAAATGAGGTACCTAGGAGTTAGTCGACTGGTGAGGGTCGCATCCTGGGACAAGGACCTAATTTGCCCGAAATGCTCTGCATAACAAGGGGCTTTCTATATAGTAGTACATACTATGTCATTGATGTCAGCTAGGCATGTATACCTTCTACATGTACTTGTAGTAAATAAAGATATTATTATTATTAACTGTTACACTGCCTCACTACAGACAGACAGCGCCTCCTCCGCAATGTTTACAAATAACAGGAAACTTATGACGTTTCGCTCCTCCTTAGACCATTGTCAAGGTTCCTCTCCTAAGTACAGGGTATTAAATTAATTGTTCCAGCCACGGTATTGTGGGTTAGATGTTAATGGTGGATCAACTGTGAGTTGTTCCAACCACCTTTATCGGGGGCTAATTGTGAATTATACCAGCTACGCTATTGTGGGTTAATTGTGAATTATTCCTGTCACTTATTGTTGGTTAATTGTGAATTATTCTTGTAATTTATTGTGGGTTAATTGTGAATTATTCCTGTCACGTTATTGTGGGCAAATTGTGAATTATTCCTGGTCAGTCTTCAAAGAAAATTTTCTATTCAGCAATAAAAGAGTGGAATAGACTGCCTGCACATGTTAAAGCCAGTCATAACATGAGGCAGTTCAAGAAGAGAATAAAAAGTACCTCATGAATATGGCTACAGATAGGGAGATTAGATTTTGCCACTGAAGTGGCTAGTTTATTGTGCACCCCATATCCATCCTGTGGACGGTAGCGCAAGAGCATATGGATACACAAAAGGCCTAGGCACTAGGCCCCAAAGGGGTTAACAATTGTACATTTGGGTTTATATCTACATTTCAATTATCTGTTACAAGCAAATTTAGGAAATTTGCTTAGTACAAATGGTATCTTATTTCATGAATAAGATATCTTGACATGTCACATAGGTTATTATACTGTCTATCTCTATATTCCTCAATAGGTGGACAATTCAGCACATAGTGTTCAAGACAGTGACCATATGCCTGATCACATAATTTGCATTTAGTTTGATCATCATCTGTGTATCTCCCAAACTGCCAGAAGTACTTGTAGCCAAGCCGAAGCCTGGCCACTACAACATCAGTCAGTCTGTTCACATTGCAAGTTGCTCCATAAACATACTTATCTACATTCATGTTATCATAGTGGGTTATAGATCTGCTCAGGCTTCTAACTGCATTCCTATAGCTATCATTTTCATTATTTATTTCTCTCCTAATATTATTCCTAATGCTAGACACAGATATACCAAAGTTATATTCTACATTTTCCTTATGGGTGCTCTTCTTGGCTAACATATCAACTTTATCATGAAGGAGTAATCCAATGTGTGACGGAATCCATAGCAAATGTACTTTAATTCCTTTGTCCCGGATTTTTTAGTATCTATACCTGGCTTCTCCAATGAGCATGCTGTTAGAGTCATTATATGAGTCAAGAGCCTTCAATGATGACATAGAATCAGTAATGATGATAGAGTCAAGCTCAGTGTCATAAGTTAGCTTTAGTGCCATAAGGATTGCAAACAATTCAGTTTGCAGTGTAGACGCCCAGTTGTTAATTCTTATGCCTAGTTCAAAAAAGTTATTATTGTTCTTAACTAGGGAGGTGGCAACCAGAGCAGATGCAGCCCTGCCAGAAGACTCCTGTTTAGATCCATCAGTGTATATAACTTGAGATAACTTATTACTACCAGCTAGGCGATAAATTTCTTCTTGAGCAGTTGCTTTAACAAGTGATTTAAGGAAGGGATTACTAGCAATGAGCTTCTTGGGAGGGACTTGCAGGTATGTGATATTAAATGAACACTCTTCCATGGAGGGGTGAAATGCTCTTGTTGCCTACAGTGATACAATTCATGCAGGTTGTAAAACTTAATGTAATTGCATGTTTTCACAATCCATTTAGATCTGTGAGTATTTACTTCTAGACATTTAGTAAGATTCATTGTGACAGTGTCTGGTGAGTGATTTCTTGTATGAAAATAACTAATTTTATCTCTCCCCTAGTATATCTTGTTTTATTGTAACTGCTTTTACATAGTTAAGTTACTTACCGTTTTTAACTTTTAAATATAAATAATAATTATCACAAGGACCCCAATGGATATAAGTCACTTTGTCTGATTTTTTTTTTTTTTTTTTTTGGGGGGTTATCCTAGGTTCTCTACACATATGTATGCTGCTATGTATGATAATCAATGTAACTGCATATTTGAATAAACTTACTCATCAACCAGTGCATCTGGACCCATTATATACCTCTGTAATCTGTAAATACCTTTGTAACTTGTCATGATTGTGACCAGATCTACCTGAGTTCATTACCTTTGTAACTTGCTCAGCTATCAAACTTTGAGGGCCAGTCCCTGGACCCATTATGTACCTCTCTAATCTTTTGACTACCGCTCACAGGATGGGTATGGGGTGCATAATAAAGATATTAAACTAAACCAGTGCATTGTGCTAATAAAAATTATTAGTTACCGCTTTAATCCATGATTTTCTATTTTAGCAGATTACTGGATTTAAAGAAAACACGCTTTTCTAGGGTTAACTTAAATATGTTTTTATTCAGGTTTATGACAGTTTTGATTTTTACAGTTAGTATCTTAAACCTACTTACAGAGTAGGTGGCCAGATCTCAAACACCTTTACACAGGGTAAATAAATGGTATAAAATACCGACACAATGGAAAAATAAACACATAAGCAGTACAATGTGATCCTTTATTGACAACGTTTCGCCCACACAATGGGCTTTATCAAGTCACAAAAAGATCTGTTTGTGACTTGATAAAGCCCACTGTGTGGGCGAAACGTTGTTAATAAAGGATCACATTATACTGCTTATGTATTTATTTTTCCCCCTTTACACAGTAGGTGGAAATGCCTCAGGCACCTTCTTTTCCTTACCTAATAATGTCTAGGATAGGTTCGCTATAAGACAATTTAAGTAAAGAGCCCCCCCAAAAAAAATATCTAATAAGCGAAACTACAGATTGGGAGGAGAATAATGGTTTAATATTTTGCTAAATTGTTCATAATTAGTAATTACCCATAATTTTTCAAGATTTCTTGAATGAAAGACGAGGTGATCCATAGAATAAATGAGGAGATAGAAGGTGGGAGGTGTGTTGGAGAATCTGTGGCGAGAAATAGATGATCTTTAGAGGCAAAGGGGTAATGTTCCAGAGTATAATAATACCGACACTGTTAAATGGGTGTAAGTTATTTCCTTTAAACATTGCTATGCGGAGAAATGTTGTGAATATTGTGAAGACAATTCAGAGGAAAAAAATTAGATGGTGGGGGGGGGGAAGGGGCACCAAATATATAATTCACATGGCTGAAGAGAATCTGTTGATGTGGTTTGGGCATTTAGAATGGTTGGAGCAAAGTAGGATGACCAGCTGGGTTCATAAATTTAGGGTGAAATAAAGAAGTAGGAAGATCAGGGGTCGTCCAAGGAAGGGTTGGAGGGAGGGACTAGAGGAGGTTCTGAGTGCTAACTGAGTCAGCATCCAGCAGCCTTGTGTAAGTCTATAAGACAGGAGTGGAGACGATTCTTTTTATTACTTGACGTGCTGGTGGAGTGTGAGCAGAGTAACATTTATGAAGGGATTCTGGGAAGCTGGTTAGTGGGACTTGTATTCTGGAGGTGTGAAATACAGTGCCTGCACTCTGAAGGAGGGGTGGGGATGTTACATGATTGTATACAGGTTACATTGTTCCTTTTCTTCTACTTTTGTTAATAGTAACAATAATGAAGAAATACTACTAGAATGAATATATTAATTACTGGAATATATCAGCTACATGAATATCTATTATATTAATATATTAATTACGTTGTGTTTTATCTGCTTTATTTACTATTAACAATAAAAAAGTAACAATTAATGTATTAAGTACTAAAGACGAATATCTGTTGAATACATACCTTACATCAGTTAAATGCTGCTGCTGTCGTTACAATATTAACGATGAATGGCAGTATACTGAAATGCACTTAATCAAGGTTATAAATATTTTCACCAATACAAAAGATCATTTTCCTTCATTACTGCAGCTTCATTCACTAAGTGTTCTTTAACTTTTTTTTAATTAATTAATGTTAAGACTAACCTTAACATGATCAAGTAACCACTTCCTTTATTGATGTGTTTGAGCCTTGAGGTCTACTGGAGGTGCTACGAAAGTGTGCTCACCTCCCCAAGTACCAAATTGGTTTTAGTTCCTAACTTTAATTAACTTTGCGGCAAGATATTCTGGATACTGGCTGTAAATAATTTTGTATACATGGTTTGGTGTTAGTTGCTTTATTCTGTTGTTCATTTGTAACATATCCAGTGTCTGTAGTTCAACCTGGCTACGTATTCGCTTGGACACAACTCCAGGGTGAATTTCGCCATTATTTTTTTTTTTTTTTTGATAATTTATAAACTGTTTTTTTCAGGTTTATTTTGTTACGGTAGAGTACCACGAAGAACAAGAATAATATGCACGGAACTCCATAAGATCTACACATAAGTTCTTGCGTGCCCGAGCTGTTAGACGTTGTACCTGTCTAGAAAGGAACCTTAATCAGTCATTGGCTTTTTTTTTAATCCGACATGCATGATTTAAAAGTTGTGTTCAGACGCTCCACAGAAGTTGCTGTTGAGAAAGTCCTTATTTAATAAAGTTATTGACTTTCTTTAATTTATATTTTGAATCAGATCGAGTGTAGCTGCAGATTGTTATTCATTAACCTTCGTCTGCACGACTCCGCTTCCATTGATAATGCCTCAACTATATCCTTTGGGTATTTTTCTGACACCAAACAGTAGAAGTTTGTATTTAACACTAATAGACATATCATTGACATAGTACAAGAAGAGTAGGGGACCTGAGATATTTCCTTGTGGAACTCTACATGTTATCAGCAAGTGTTTTGATTTTGTATCATAGAGTTTAATAATTTCTTTCCTGTTGCTTAGGGAAGAATTAAACCATTCCGATTCCTTTTTTTTTTGCATCTGATTTACCGAGTTAAAAGTCTTTTATATGTCTAAGGTGTCCATGTCTATAAAATTTCCTTTTGACATTTGGGTTAGTATATAATCCATCAGGTGAATTAAGGAAGTATCCATTGAATAAGATCCTTGATACCTGACTAGTGACTATGTATAGCAGGAGTCCTTGGTAAAAGTGACATAGGAGGAAATATAACATACCTATTGGTAAAACAAAAAGATGGTTTGGTGTTACTTGCTTTATTCTGTTGTTCAGTTGTAACATATCCAGTGTCTGTAGTTCAACCTGGCTACGTATTCGCTTGGACACAACTCTAGGGTGAATTTCGCCATTTTTTTTTTTTTGGATAATTTATAATCTGTTTTTTTCAGGTTTATTTTGTTACGGTAGAGTACCACGAAGAACAAGAATAATATGCATGGAACTCCAAAAGATCTACACAGGGATTGCATACGTTATCATACAAAGCAGCATATGTGTAGATTACCCAGGATGACCCATAACTAAGTGCAAAATAAGAGTTCCATTAAACCTCAGTAGCATAAAAAATAATTAATTTGATCATCATTAGGCCAAATCTAAGTTTACGAGATTCAGTGAACCCAAGTTAAAACAGACGTGACGCAACGAAAACAAACGCAACTGAGCAAAGGTAAATATACACGAGAGGTAATTGCTGCTTGGCCACCAGATAACTTCACAAGATAGCAACTCTGCGAGATAGCTTCATGAGAGAGAGAGCCAGGATGGCAGCGGCAAGAGAGAGCCAGGATGGCAGCGGCACGAGAGAGCCAGGATGGCAGCTCCACTAGAGAGCTAGGATGGCAGCTTCACTAGAGAGCTAGGATGGCAGCTCCACTAGAGGGCTAGGATTGCAGCTTCACTAGAGAGCTAGGATAGCAGCTCCACTAGAGAGCTAGGATGGCAGCTCCACTAGAGAGCCATAATGGTAGCTCCACGAGAGAGCTTCACGAGAGATAGGATGGCATCTCCACGAGAAAGTATCGCGAGAGAGCCATGATGGCAGCTCCATGAGAGAGCTCCACGAGAGAGCTTCATGGGAGAGCTTCACGAGAGAGCTTCATGAGAGAGCTCCACGAGAGAGCCAGGATCACAGGACCCAACATACGAGACGCTCTCCTCGACGCTGAATGATGGTCTTCTTGTCACGACCCCACCTGCAGGTACAGTGCCACTTTGTTGAGTGGCACCACACACCCAGGCAACACTCACCAACATCCCAGTCATCACACTCAATACACACCCCAGGCAACACATTCACTACACACAGTCATCACACTAGACACCCGTACCAAACACATGGTTATAACCCTAATTACTGTCTTATACTACTTCGTTTGAAGGCAAACAATCTTTTAGCACTACTGTCAACATTACCGCAGTCACTGTTGTCCTGGTTAAGAGACTGCTCGACCCACCTGGTCGACTCATCTCTCACTTCCACCCACCTGGTCGACTCATCTCTCACTTCGACCCACCTGGTCCACTCATCTCTCACTTCGACCCACCTGGTCCACTCATCTCTCACTTCGACCCACCTGGTCCACTCATCTCTCACTTCGACCCACCTGGTCCACTCATCTCTCACTTCGACCCACCTGGTCCACTCATCTCTCACTTCGACCCACCTGGTCCACTCATCTATCACTTCGACCCACCTGGTCGACTCATCTCTCACTTCGATCCACCTGGTCCACTCATCTCTCACTTCGACCCACCTGGTCCACTCATCTCTCACTTCGACCCACCTGGTCCACTCATCTCTCACTTCGACCCACCTGGTCCACTCATCTCTCACTTCGACCCACCTGGTCCACTCATCTCTCACTTCGACCCACCTGGTCCACTCATCTCTCACTTCGACCCACCTGGTCCACTCATCTCTCACTTCGACCCACCTGGTCCACTCATCTCTCACTTCGACCCACCTGGTCCACTCATCTCTCACATCGACCCACCTGGTCGACTCACCTCTCACTTCGACCCACCTGGTCGACTCACCTCTCACTTCGACCCACCTGGTCGACTCACCTCTCACTTCGACCCACCTGGTCGACTCACCTCTCACTTCGACCCACCTGGTCGACTCACCTCTCACTTCGACCCACCGGGTCGACTCATATTCCTCCTTGAAACACTCTGGTCATATCAACAGAACCTTCAATAACTGAAACCTGCTGACAATCTTACTGTTATTTACAAGGTAAACTTTCCCAAACCTGAACGTACGTTTTTTGCACGCAGTATAATTCACATAGGTCTCCTTGATTTAAGCCTCTTTGAATATTTAAAATAGGTTATTCTTAGTAAGGTTAGGTTACGTTAATATAAATCGCCCATTCTAAAATAACATAAAAGGAATGTTGGTATTCCTACGCTTGCTGTTTGAACTGGAGGAAGCGGCTGTACAGGAGCAATTTAAAGTCTCCCCTCACCTAGCTCACCCTTTTTTTTGTACTGGTACAAGACAGCTGTTATACCACAAGACTGGCAGCCATCAGAGTGTAAGTTTCTCTTAAAAACCATCACTCCATCAGTGATCATTCATCCCTAACATAAGATTATATATCAGAGAAAATTAATATACTAAGCGAAAGCTCGAGCCTACAGGTTAGTTAATGGGATTTAATGTCTACTGTACGAGGGTCATTGAGGCTGCCTGTCACCTGTTCACCACCTGTCAAAAGCACTTTTAATACCTACCGTACAATGGAGTTTAAAGTAAACTCTCAGCGGGTATACACTGAGAGCTATGGGAAATGTCCTACGAAGAAAGGTTAAGGGAAATCGGCCTGACGACACTGAGGACAAGAGGGTTAGGGGAGACATGATAACGACATGCAAAATACTGCGAGGAATTGACAAGGTGGACAGAGACAGGATGTTCCAGAGATGGGACAGAGAAAAAAGTGGGTCACAATGGAAGTTGAAGACTCAGATGAGTCAAAGGGATGTTAGGAAGTATTTGTTTAGTCATTGAGTTGACAGGAAGTGGAATAGTCTGGCAAGTGACGTAGTGGAGACAGGAACCATACATAGTTTTAAGACGAGGTATGATAAAGCTCATTGAGCAGGGAGAGAGAGGACCTAGTAGCAATCAGTGAAGAGGCGGGGCCAAGAGCTATGAATCGACCCCTGCAACCACAAACAGGTGAGTACCTCTCGGTGTATATATCCTGCGTATGTTGCTTAATACTAAATAAAGTAAGCAATGTGATCATGCTAAATAAAATATAGAAAATAAAATACACGAACTTTATTAAGTATTGAGAACGGGATTATATGAGGTGACGTACAGTTGCAGATTTTTTATTTAAATTTAAAACGAAAGAAAAAATATAATTTTTAGAATTACAAAACTGAGTTATATATTCATTTTGGAAAATTAATATAACTCAGTTGTAGGAGAGAGAGAGAGAGAGAGAGAGAGAGAGAGAGAGAGAGAGAGAGAGAGAGAGAGAGAGAGAGAGAGAGAGAGAGAGAGAGAGAGAGAGAGAGAGAGCGATTAGGGTAGATTCAAGCATACAAAAGCGCGATAGAGAGGTTGTACCGGGGTTGGTAATGTGATTAGTGTTTTGGGCACGTCACTGCACCTCACATACTCGTCCCTCATCCTCAGTGCGTGCCTCTTCTGTGCTTGTTATGATGCATTTCTTGTTCTTGTTCCGTGCCTCTTGTCCCGTATCTCTTGTTCCGTGTCTCTTGTTCCGTGTCTCTTGTTCCGTGTCTCTTGTTCCGTGTCTCTTGTTCCGTACCTCTTGTTACGTACCTCTTGTTCCGTGTCTCTTGTTCAGTACCTCTTGTTCCTTGTCCCTTGTTCCGTGTCTCTTGTTCCGTGTCTCTTGTTCCGTGTCTCTTGTTCCGTGTCTCTTGTTCCGTGTCTCTTGTTCCGTGTCTCTTGTTCCGTGTCTCTTATTCCGTACCTCTTGTTCCGTGTCTCTTGTTCCGTACCTCTTGTTACGTACCTCTTGTTCCGTGTCTCTTGTTCCGTACCTCTTGTTACGTCCCTCTTGTTCCATGTCTCTTGTTCCGTACCTCTTGTTACGTACCTCTTGTTCCGTACCTCTTGTTCCGTACCTCTTGTTATGTACCTCTTGTTACGTACCTCTTGTTCCGTGTCTCTTGTTCCGTACCTCTTGTTCCTTGTCTCTTGTTCCGTGTCTCTTGTTCCGTGTCTCTTGTTCCGTTTCTCTTGTTCCGTGTCTCTTGTTCCCTGTCTCTTGTTCCGTGTCTCTTGTTCCGTGTCTTGTTCCGTGTCTCTTATTCCGTACCTCTTGTTCCGTGTCTCTTGTTCCGTACCTCTTGTTACGTACCTCTTGTTCCGTGTCTCTTGTTCCGTACCTCTTGTTCCGTACCTCTTGTTCCGTACCTCTTGTTCCTTGTCTCTTGTTCCTTGTTTCTAAATAACCAAACCATCTCAGCACGGTGTCCGTGGCTCGGTTGACAACGTACTCAGCTCACATACTGAGTGTCCGTTGTTCGACCCCCGGCATTGGTGAAAACGCTGGGCATGTTTACTGACACCTGCTGTCCCTGTCCACATGGCAGTAAGTAGGTACCTGGAAGTTGGCCGACTGTCGTGGGTGGCAACCTTGGGGGTGGAAGTGCACCGTAGACAGGGGCTGGGCTTGGAAATGAGCTTAGGTACGATTACAGTTGTTAACCTGTAAAACAGTTTTATGTAAACATTTCTTCTCCCTCACCCTCATTTACTCTCCTCTCACACTCATTTTTTCGTCCTTCCTCCCTCAATTTCCTTCCCTCTCCCTCGCCCCCTCCTATTCTGTTCTTTCCTCTCTTCTCACCCTTTCTCTTTCTTCTCGCAATTCTTTATTTTCTCTAAAAATGAACTCAATCACTCCCTCAAATTTTCTTTCATACCACTGCTAAATCTAATTTCTTCAGTTCTCATTCCCTGCATAATATCCACACCACACTGCACTGACCCAGCCTTCTCGCTGCAACATGCAACGGATGCAGATACGGATATTTATTTGCAAAAAAAAAAAAAAGTTGGAATACACATAGGTAAGGGAATAATGTAGTCATAAGGAACATACATTCTACTCGAATTCTGCGCGAGTCTTGATACATTGGGAATTCACAGTTGAATGCCAAGCTTTGAAAACATCATACCAGAAGCTGTTTTATCAAGTTCCACTGGACCGTCACACTGTTGGTACAACTAAGCTCCAGTTCCACTGGACCGTCACACTGTTGGTACAACTAAGCTCCCACAAGTTCCACTGGACCGTCACACTGTTGGTACAACTAAGCTCCCCAAGTTCCACTGGACCGTCACACTGTTGGTACAACTAAGCTCTCCCAAGTTCGTCTGCTTCACGCATCAACAAACTTTTTTTTACTTTTCACAGTCGAGTCGACAAAAATTCTGTGAGTCACTTCATCTTTCACAGACTTATCTGCTGATGCACGACGTTTCGCTCCGACTTAGACCATTTGCAGAGTCCAACTTTGTAAATGGCTCAAGTCTGATCGAAACGTCGTTATATGTGTATTGTTCCAGTTACGGTATTGCGCCTTTTTCTTCTTATCTTATCTGGTCGGTTAATGGGATTTAAAGCCCATCGACTGCACTAGGGTCATTAAGGTTACGTGTAAAATTTTCACCATCACACAAGAATACCTTAATCCCTAAAAGAGGGATTAAAGTAAACTTTCATCATATATACGCTCAGAGATATGTACCTCTCGGTGTATATTGAATCCTATATGACTATTATCCAGAGAGCTGAGGATGGGTTATTGAGGTGGTTCGGACATGTAGAGAGAATGGAACGAAATAGAATGACTTAGAGAGTGTATAAATCTGTAGTGGAGGGAAGGCGGGGTAGGGATCGGCCTAGGAAAGGTTGGAGGGAGGGGGTAAAAGAGGTTTTGTGTGCGAGGGACTTGGATTTCCAGCAAGCATACCTGAGCGTATTTGATAGGAGTGAATGGAGACAAATGGTTTTTAATACTTGACGTGCTGTTGGAGTGTGAGCAAAGTAACATTTATGAAGGGATTCAGGGGAAACCGGCAGGCCGGACTTGAGTCCTGGAGATGGGAAGTACAGTGCCGGCACTCTGAAGGAGGGGTGTGAATGTTGCAGTTTTATAACTGTAGTGTAAGCACGCCTCTGGTAAGACAGTGGAGGGAATGATGATGAAAGTTTTTTTCTTTTTCGGGCCATTTCCTTTGTTCTTTCATGTCTTCTCATTTTCATTTTACTCTCTCTTTCAACGTATAAAACTCGATTAGTTTACCTGATTTGTCTGGAAAAAAAATGAGTATGTTATTAAACAATAGTTTAGCTGAGTCCGAATGCATTCGAGAAGGTTAACTCCAGGTGGTCGGGTCTAAGCCGGGGAGTGATGGACCTGCCTCGCATGGGTCAGTAGGCCTGCTGCAGTGTTCCTTTTTTCTTATAAGAACATAAAAACATAAGAAAGAAGGAACACTGCAGCAGGCCTACTGACCCATGCGAGGCAGGTCCAAGTCTCCAACCGGCTTAAGCCAATGCCACGACCCAGCCAGGTCAGGTTACATTCACATAAGGAAGGAGCACGGCATCTGACCTAGTAGCACAAGCAAGTCAGGACCAACTCACACCCGCCCGCACCCCACCTGGAGTTAACCCTCACCAGGTAAACTCCAGGTAGTCAGGTCACTTCCACTTAAGGAATTAGTACGGCATCTGACCTAGTAGCACAAGCTAGTCAGGTCCAACTCACACCCACTCATGTATTTATCTAACCTATTTTTAAAACTACACAACGTCCCAGCCCCTATGACGGTACTCGGGAGTTTGTTCCACTCATCCACAACTCTATTACCAAACCAGTGCTTTCCTATATCCTTCCTGAATCTGAACTTTTCCAACTTGAAACCATTGCTGCGAGTCCTGTCTTGGCTGGATATTTTCAGCACGCTATTTACATCCCCTTTATTTATTCCTGTTTTCCATTTATACACCTCAATCATATCCCCCCTAATTCTACGCCTTTCTAGAGAGTGCAGATTCAAGGCCCTCAGTCTATCCTCATAGGGAAGATTTCTGATACATGGGATCAACTTTGTCATCCTCCTCTGTACGTTTTCCAGTGCATTTATATCCATTCTGTAATGCGGTGACCAGAACTGTGCAGCATAATCTAAATGATGCCTAACCAAAGATATATACAGTTGAAGAACAACCTGAGGACTTCTATTATTTATACTTCTTGATATGAAGCCAAGGATTCTGTTAGCTTTATTGCGAACACTTATGCACTGTTGTATTGGTTTCAGATTACTACTAACCAGAACTCCTAAATCCTTCTTGCAATCACAAGTAATAAGATCTACATTATTCAGTTTATATGTGGCATGGTTATTGTCCTGCCCAACATTTAGAACTTTGCATTTGTCTACATTAAACTGCAACTGCCACTTCTCCGACCACTGCATCAGTCTATTCAAATCATCCTGGAGTGCTCTAATATCCTCATTAGAATGAATTGGACGGCCTATTTTGGTGTCATCAGCAAATTTGCTTATGTTGCTATTTATTCCCTCATCTATGTCGTTTATGTAAATTGTAAACAACAGGGGGCCCAAAACTGACCCTTGTGTAACACCGCTTGAGACGTGCCCCCATTCTGATTTCTCTCCATTTATGCACACTCTCTGCCGCCTATTTGTCAACCATGCCTCTACCCAGGAAAAAATTTCTCCTATTCCGTGTGCCTTAAGTTTTCTCAATAGCCTCTGATGTGGAACTTTATCGAAAGCCTTACTGAAGTCCATATACACAATATCATATTCATTTCCATGATCTACCTCCTCAAACACCTTAGTGAAAAAAGTTAGTAAATTCCTAAGACAGGAACGCCCCTTAGTAAAACCGTGTTGAGATTCATTAATAAATTTATGCTTTTCAAGATGAGTACGAATTGCCTCGGCAATTATTGATTCCATAAATTTACCAACTATGGAGGTAAGGCTTATTGGTCTATAGTTCGAAACTAAGGACCTGTCTCCTGCCTTGTAAATAGGTATTACATTTGCCCTTTTCCACTTGTCTGGCACTATGCCAGTTTGTAGTGAAATATTGAAAAGATTTGCCAGAGGTTTGCTAAGTTCCTCTTTACATTCCTTTAAAATTCTTGCAAACAGTTCATCAGGGCCTGGGGATTTGTTAGGTTTTAATTTCTCTATTTGTCTGAGGTCCATGTCACTAGTTACCCCAATCGAGCATAGTCTATTATCTTCCTGTTCTACATAATTTATCATTTCTGGAATTCCGCTAGTATCTTCCTGAGTAAAAACTGAGAGGAAGTAAGTATTGAAAATTTCACACATATCCTTATCACTGTCCCATAGGATGGGTATGGGGTGCATAATAAAGATATCAAACTGAACTGTCCGTGATCTGTCCTGAGTTACTCTTAAGTGGGCCTATCTTGTCCCTAATCTTACTTCTGACTAACCCTTTTGGGTTAGTCTTCGAATCCCTTGCGACCTTATCCTCATAATCCCTTTTTGCTTTTCTTATTCCTTTTTTTATTTTTCTCTTTAATTGAAAATATTTATTTCTTATCTGTTCATCCCCTCTTTTGATACGCCTATATATGCCTCTCTTTTGACCATGAGATGTTTTAATCTATTGTTCATCCATTTAGGATCATTTTTGTTAGATCTAATTTCCCTACTCGGAACAAAAGTTGTCTGGGCAGCTAGAACTACGCTCTGGAAAACGTCATATTGGCAACCAAAACCACCTACCTGACCCATAGTCAGGTCATCCCAATTTAGCCCACCTAGGTAATTTCTCAGCGAAAGTCTGGAACAGGGACTTGATTGCAGTTACCTGGGTAATTCCATGATATATTGAAACTAAGTGATTTGTGATCGCTTTCCCCAAGCTCTTCGTTAACCTTAAGATTATTAATTAGTGATTCTTTGTTGGCAAGAACCAAATCAAGCAAGTTGCTACCTCTAGTTGGTTCTGTCACAAACTGTTTTAAAAAACAATCCTGAACCGTATCAAGAAAGTCACTAGACTCAAGATTACCTGTCACAGTGTTCCAATCAATTTGTCTAAAGTTAAAATCTCCCATTAACACAACAGGGGGCTCTGGTGGTCTGGTGGCTAAAGCTCTCGCTTCACACGGCGAGGGCCTGGGTTCGATTCCCAGCCAGGGCAGAAACATTGGGCGTGTTTCTTTACACCTGTTGTCTATGTTCCCCATCAGTAAAATGGGTACCTGGGTGTGAGTCACATCCTAGGACACTGACCTAGTCTGCCCGAAATGCTCAGCATAACAAGGGACTTTCTAATAGTAGTATGTCACTGATGTCAGCTAGGCCTGTATACCATGTACTTGTAGTAAATAAAGATATTATTATTATTATTATTTTCATATCTAGACGCCTTATGAATTTCGTCTCATAGCAGCTTACTGCGCTCCCTATCCAGGCTTGGGGGCCTGTAAATCACACCCAAAATTATTTTTTCACGACCATCGAGAAACTGTAGCCAAACAGATTCTGTGTCCCATGTTTCTAATCTTATATCTTGTCTAACACAACAATTTAAATTATCTCTGACATACATCGCCACTCCACCACCCTTCCTGTTGACCCTATCAGTGTGGAATAGTTTATAACCCTGAATGTTGCACTCGGAAGGCATTTCTATATCTTATGTGTCCCGTAGCTCGGATGGTAGCGCTTCAGCTCACACATTGAGATACGTGATTCGATCCCCTGTACGGGTGGAAACATTTGGGCGTGTTTCCTTAAGACACCTGCTGTCCCTGTTCACCTAGCAGCAGATAGGTACCTGAGTGTCAGCCGACTGGTATGTGTCGCATCCTGGGGACAAAATTATCCTAACTTGCCCGAAATGCTATGCATAACCAGGAGTTTTCTGTATAGTACATCACTAATGTCAGCTATGGTCTGTATAAGTTGTATCATGTACTTGTAGAAATGAAGATTATTATTATTATTATTATTATTATTATTATTATTATTATTATTATTATTATTATTATTATTATTATTATTACAGAGGGACGATATCCGAATCGTGTTTACCAGACAAAGAGTTCGACTCCCGGGAAAAGTTGGTGGGTTGTTAAAACATAAGAGGCTGGCTAGGTAGTGAGTGGTTTAGTTAAAATGTAGTTTGCCCCTCCTACCACGCCCTCCTCCCTGCTACACGCCCACGACCTCCCGGCCACGCCCACCTGCCTTCTGACATGCCCACGACCTTCCGGCCACACCCTCCCTGATTACATTATCCCACTGATGGAGGTCTTTACTTTACTGATTGTTGTGGTACCTGAGTGACGTGTTGGTCCACGCACCTGTACGCCTGAGTGACGTGGTGGTCCACGCACCTGTACGCCTGAGTGACGTGGTGGTCCACACACCTGTATATCTGAGTGACGTGGTGGTCCACACACCTGTATACCTGAGTGACGTGGTGGTCCACACACCTGTACGCCTGAGTGACGTGGTGGTCCACACCTGTACGCCTGAGGGACGTGGTGGTCCACACACCTGTACGTCTGAGTGACGTGTTGGTCCACACACCCGTACGCCTGAGTGACGTGTTGGTCCACACATCCGTACGC
This sequence comes from Cherax destructor, assembly GCA_009830355.1. Classification (NCBI taxonomy): domain Eukaryota; kingdom Metazoa; phylum Arthropoda; class Malacostraca; order Decapoda; family Parastacidae; genus Cherax; species Cherax destructor. The sequence goes on along the minus strand of WNWK01003430.1, from coordinate 131,615 downwards.
CTGAGTGACGTGTTGGTCTACACAACTGTACGCCTGAGTGACGTGTTGGTCCACACAACTGTACGCCTGAGTGACGAGTTGGTCCACACACCCGTACGCCTGAGTGACGAGTTGGTCCACACACCTGTACGCCTGAGTGACGTGTTGGTCCACACACCTGTACGCCTGAGTTACGTGTTGGTCCACACTCCTGTACGCCTGAGTGACGTGTTGGTCCACACACCTGTACGCCTGAGTGACGTGTTGGTCCACACACCTGTACGCCTGAGTGACGTGTTGGTCCACACAGCTGGCTTTATTGTAGAGGAGTGAGTACACAAAGGGTAGAGTGAAGGGGGTGACCGGAATCCAGTCCGTGGAGGGGAAAGGATGTTGAGTCTTCGTACGTAGGCCGTGAAGTGGGCCGACTCTGCATTTTCATTTCTTTTTTAGATTAACAAAACAAATTGTTTCAGAGACAGTTTTTCTTTTTTTAAATAATGATAAATATGCTTTGAACCTGACTCGTCTTTAAGATCACTTGCAGACTGACGCACTTAGAAGTATCTTTTTTTAAATTGTAACTTGTTTTTTTAAAGTTCGTATTATTACCAGGTATTAAGCCTTTGAAAATACCAATATACATAACTTTGTAGATTTTAGGTGGACTAGATTAATTTTAGTCGGAGATGCCCGACTCAGCAACAACTTCGCCTCATGCCAGCAAATAGCAGAACCAGCGATACTAGAAAATACTCTAAATCTTATATTCATTAATAATGAAGATCTGACACGGAATATAATAAGATCAAGGACAGTGAAATCAGACCGCAAGCTAACAAAAGTTCAAACAAGCATACTCACTGGTTCTAATCAGTAAAGCATATCCAGTCATGATGGTATGTTCAACGGATTTAACTTCAGAAATAAGAACATCAGCTGGGAGCTAATAAATCGCGAGCTTACTGACTTGTACTGGGAAGACAATATGGTAAATGAAGACCTGATTTAGAATTTTGAGAGACTGAGGTCGGTGGCTCATCCACATATCCACCTACTCTCATCCACAGCTTCACCTACTCCTCTCATCCACAGGCCCACCTACACCTCTCATCCACATCTTCACCTACACCTCTCATCCACAGGCCCACCTACACCTCTAATCCATAGGCCCACCTACACCTCTAATCCACAGGCCCACCTACACCTCTCATACACCGACCCACCTACACCTCTCATCCACAGGCCCACCCCCACCTTTCATACACCAACCCACCTACACCTCTCATCCACAGGCCCACCTACACCTTTCATACACCGACACACCTTTCATACACCGACACACCTACACCTCTCATACACCGACCCATCTACACCTCTCATCCACAGGCCCATCTACTCCTCTCATACACCTACCCACCTACACCTCTCATACACCGACCCATCTACACCTCTCATCCACAGGCCCATCTACACCTCTCATACACCGACCCACCTACACCTCTCATACACCGACCCACCTACACCTGTGACATTCATGGTTAAGTGGTTCAGGGCGTCTAGAATTTAAGTTGAAGACTCCTATGAGTCAAAGGGATGTTAGGAAGTATTTCTTCAGTCATAGAGTTGTCAGGAAGTGGAATAGCCTAGAAAGCGACGTAGTAGAGGCAGGAACCATACATAGTTTTAAGACGAGGTTTGATAAAGCTCATGGAGCAAGGAGAGAGAGAGGACCTAGTAGCAATCAGTGAAGAGGCGGGGCCAGGAGCTATGACTCGACCCCTGCAACCACAAATAGATGAGTACCTCTCATCCACAGGCCGACCTACACCTCTCATACACCGACCCACCTACACCTCTCATCCACAGGCCGACCTACACCTCTCATACACCGACCCACCTACACCTCTCACCCACAGGACCACCCCTACCGTTCCACAGGCACGCACATACACCCCGTACACATACTCATACACTCCATTCCTCAAAATAACCCTCACATCACGCCTATAATTAATATAATTTTTCCTATTCAGCTCCCTCGTGTAGAAGTAATGTTTACATGTGAGTAAGCTTCCTGCCGTGACGTCACAGTCGACACTCATCCCGAGGACACAAGATCTGATCCTCAGACCCAGGGATCCTCAGTGTCTTGCTGGCGTCCAGAAGGTTGTGGTTACGTTCGGTGCTCCGTGACTTGTGTTTAATTATTGGATGCTTTGTAAACTTTATAGCGTAATTTAGAAGTTATTAGTCGGAACGAAGTTTGCAAGGTATTGTAAGTGAAATGAGTTTGGTATTTGAGCACCTATCATTTATATTTAAGTGGGATTATTGTCATTCTTTGATTTTAATTATTCATTGAGTAATTAGTATCCCTGTCTACCGAGGCATAGTTAGTACCAGGTCACAACTGAAGGATCGGGATTGAACCTTGGGCGAGGTGAGACGTATGTGCCAGTCTCCTAATACCTGCTGCACCTGCTCACCTAGCAGTAAATAGGTACCTAGGAATCATTCAAGGGTCATGGGTCGCAGCCTAGGATAGGTCCACAGGGAAATAATAAGCGACACTGCCTGGCTTTTTTTTAGGGTTATCCTGGGTTATGATCCCGCCAGGTTAGTAATCCGAGGAAGATCTTCATTTGGGTATCTATTTTAAGGACTTTTAAGGCTTAAAACACACACACACACACACACACACACACACATAAAACCACAATTAGGTGAGTACACACACACATACGGGGCCAGGAGCTGTGACTCGACCCCTACAACCACAATTAGGTGGGTATACACACACACACACACACACAGGAGGCAGAAACCATACATAGATTTAAGACGAGGTATGATAAAGCTCATGGAGCAGGGAGAGAGAGGATCTAGTAGCGATCAGTGAAGCGGCGGGGCCTGGAGCTGAGTCTCGACCCCTCCAACCACAAATAGGTGAGTACACACACACGAAAAAAAAATATAGATATGAAAGTTGATAAACATGGGAAGAGAGACTAAATATTCAGAAGTTGTGTACAACATATACTGAACATTCATATGTTGTGCACAGCACAACAGGGAGATGTACAATCCTCCAGTCTACACTTGAGACGTGATAATTACATGGCTGTAAATCTTAATGCTCTTGTGGAGGGTAACACAGTGTAGCGAGGGTAGCACAGTGTAGCGAGGGTAACACAGTGTAGCGAGGGTAGCACAGTGTAGCGAGGGTAACAGTGTAACGAGGGTAGCACAGTGTAGCGAGGGTAACACAGTGTAGCGAGGGTAACACAGTGTAGCGAGGGTAACACAGTGTAGCGAGGGTAGCACAGTGTAGCGAGGGTAGCACAATGTAGCGAGGGTAACACAGTGTAGCGAGGGTAGCACAGTGTAGCGAGGGTACCACAGTGTAGCGAGGGTAACACAGTGTAGCGAGGGTAGCACAGTGTAGCGAGGGTAACACAGTGTAGCGAGGGTAGCACAGTGTAGCGAGGGTAACAGTGTAACGAGGGTAGCACAGTGTAGCGAGGGTAACAGTGTAGCGAGGGTAGCACAGTGTAGCGAGGGTAACACAGTGTAGCGAGGGTAGCACAGTGTAGCGAGGGTAGCACAGTGTAGCGAGGGTAACACTGTAGCGAGGGTAGCACAGTGTAGCGAGGGTAGCACAGTGTAGCGAGGGTAACACAGTGTAGCGAGGGTAGCTCAGTGTAGCGAGGGTAACACAGTGTAGCTAGTGTAACACAGTGTAGCGAGGGTAGCACATTGTAGCAAGGGTTGCTCTGTGTAGCGAGGGTAGCACAGTGTAGAGCGGGTAGCACAGTGTAGCGTGGGTAGCACAGTGTAGCGAGGGTAGCACAGTGTAGCGAGGGTAACACAGTGTAGCGAGGGTAGCCCAGTGTAGCGAGGGTAACACAGTGTAGCGAGGGTAACACAGTGTAACGAGGGTAACTCAGTGTAGCGAGGGTAACAGTGTAGCGAGGGTAACACAGTGTAGCGAGGGTAACACAGTGTAGCGAGGGTAACACAGTGTAGCGAGGGTAACACAGTGTAGCGAGGGTAACACAGTGTAGCGAGGGTAGCACAGTGTAGCGAGGGTAACACAGTGTAGCGAGGGTAACACAGTGTAGCGAGGGTAACACAGTGTAGCGAGGGTAGCACATTGTAGCAAGGGTTGCTCTGTGTAGCGAGGGTAGCATATTGTAGCGAGGGTAGCACAGTGTAGAACGGGTAGCACAGTGTAGCGTGGGTAGCACAGTGTAGCGAGGGTAGCACAGTGTAGCGAGGGTAGCACAGTGTAGCGAGGGTAACACAGTGTAGCGAGGGTAACACAGTGTAGCGAGGGTAACACAGTGTAACGAGAGTAACTCAGTGTAGCGAGGGTAACTCAGTGTAGCGAGGGTAACAGTGTAGCGAGGGTAACACAGTGTAACGAGGGTAACTCAGTGTAGCGAGGGTAACAGTGTAGCGAGGGTTACACAGTGTAGCGAGGGTAACACAGTGTAACGAGGGTAACTCAGTGTAGCGAGGGTAACTCAGTGTAGCGAGGGTAACAGTGTAGCGAGGGTAACACAGTGTAGCGAGGGTAACACAGTGTAGCGAGGGTAACACAGTGTAACGAGGGTAACTCAGTGTAGCGAGGGTAACAGTGTAGCGAGGGTAACTCAGTGTAGCGAGGGTAACTCAGTGTAGCGAGAGTAACACAGTGTAGCGAGGTAAAACTTGCGATTTTGGCTTAATTAAATAGCAACGCTCATCTTGCCATATAAGACAAGTGAAAATTTGTGCAATAATTTCGCCAAAATCATTCTGAACATAACGAAAAAAATATATTTCATTGTGTTTGTTTATTATTAAATTAATGTTAAGGGTAACACAGTGTAACGAGAGTAACTCAGTGTAGCGAGGGTAACAGTGTAGAGAGGGTAACTCAGTGTAGCAAGGGTAACTCAGTGTAGCGAGGGTAACTCAGTGTAGCGAGGGTAACGCAGTGTAGCGAGGGTAACTCAGTGTAGCGAGGGTAACTCAGTGTAGCAAGGGTAACTCAGTGTAGCGAGGGTAACTCAGTGTAGCGAGGGTAACTCAGTGTAGCGAGGGTAGCACAGTGTAGCGAGGGTAACTCAGTTTAGCGAGGGTAACGCAGTGTAGCGAGGGTAACGCAGTGTAACGAGGGTAACTCAGTGTAGCGAGGGTAACAGTGTAGCGAGGGTAACTCAGTGTAGCGAGGGTAACTCAGTGTAGCGTGAGTAATAAGAAAAACATTCATATTACTGATGGTTATAATTTAATTTCTTAAACATTCCTTCTCATATAGTGTTTCTTGAGTTTTCCAACCTTGTATTTACGTCTGAGTTCTTCCACGATGTTATCATCAAAGTGTTGTTTTTGTGGTTGTCTCTGAATACTTCTTCGTTGTCGGTAAAGATCAAATCCAGTGTATTTTTATTTCTAGTGGGTTCCTTAATCTATTGGTTCAAAGCAAATTTTTCACAAAGTCCAATTAGCTCTCTGGTGTGTATCTATTGATGTAATATGCTTCCAGGGACTATTTCTAGTATAATGCTGTGATTTTCCACCTTTCATTTCAAATTTGGAGATTGATCTCCGAGGATACTATTTGGTGTAGGAGCCTTCAGGTTTTCAAGGCATCTGTCTGTTTTCCTTATCTGTTGTGTGAACTCCCACTGACGGTGGTTTATATATAAGGATAACAGCTAGATTGTTGTTTTGCACTTTCATACTCAGCACTGCGCTTCTACTGTATCATTTGTTGATTTCAACAGTTCCTTGCTACAAAGTGTTTTTCACATAGAGACTTACTCCCTGCGACCTGTTTACTCTGTCGCATCTAGAAACATTGCAATTTTTCACCCTACGCCTGGAAGCACTTGACTTGTACTCACTGGAGCGCAGGCGAGAGAGATACATCATAATCTACACCTGGAATATCCTGGAGCGACTGGTCCCTAATCTGCACACATTAATCACTCCCTACGAAAACAAAAGACTTGGCAGGCAATGTAACATACCCCCAAAAAACCCAATAAGTGTCCGGGGCCCAAGACTGTTCAACAGCCTCCCACCAGCCATAAGGGGAATTACCAATAGGCCCCTGGTTGTCTTCAAGAGGGAGCCAGACACATACCTTAAGTCAGTACTGGATCAGCCGGCCTGTGGTTTGTACGTTGGACTCCGTGCGGCCAGCAGTAACATTCTTGTTGATCAGGCCCTGATCCACCAGGAGGCCTGGTCATGGACCGGACCGCGGGGGCTTTGAGCCCCGGAATGCCCTCCAGGTAGATATCTCGCTATCCAAAACTTCCCTTCTTTGTCTTACTTTGGAAACTCCATACAATGCATTTGCTTCTGTGAGGAGCCCGCACCAAGAGGTGCGTATCTCAGTATACATAAACCAAGAGATGTGTATCTCTCAGTATATATACACCGAGAGGTGTGTGTTTCTGTGTATTATATATATATATATATATATATATATATATATATATATATATATATATATATATATATATATATATATATATATATATATATATATATATATTTCAACAAGTCGGCCGTCTCCCACCGAGGCAGGGTGACCCAAAAAGAAAGAAAATCCCCAAAAAGAAAATACTTTCATCATCATTCAACACTTTCACCACACTCATACATAATCACTGTCTTTGCAGAGGCGCTCAGATACGACAGCTGAGAATAGTCCCTCCCAGCTGTCACTAACTCAGACCCCTCCTTTAAAGTGCAGGCATTGTACTTCCCATTTCCAGGGGTTTCCCTGGTTTTCCTGAATCCCTTCACAAAATGTTACCCTGCTCACACTCCAACAGATCGTCAGGTCCCAGAAACAATTCGTCCCCATTCACTCCTATCTAACACGCTCACACATGCTTGCTGGAAGTCCAAGCCCCTCGCCCACAAAACCTCCTTTACCCCCTCCCTCCAACCTTTTCTAGGACGACCCCTACCCCGCCTTCCTTCCCCTACAGATTTATACGCTCTCCAAGTCATTCTACTTTGATCCATTCTCTCTAAATGACCAAACCACCTCAACAACCCCTCTTCAGCCCTCTGACAAATACTTTTAGTAACTCCACACCTTCTCCTAATTTCCACATTCCGAATTTTCTGCATAATATTTACACCACACATTGCCCATAGACAGGACATCTCCACTGCCTCCAGCCTCCTCCTCGCTGCAGCATTTGCAACCCATGCTTCACACCCATATAAGAGTGTTGGTACCACTATACTTTCGTACATTCCTTTCTTTGCCTCCATGGATAACGTTTTTTTATCCACAGATACCACAACGCACCACTCACCTTTTTTCCTTCATCAATTCTATGGTTAACCTCATCCTTCATAAACCCATCCGCTGACACGTCAACTCCCAAATATCTGAAAACATTTACTTCTTCCATAATCCCTCTCTCCAATGTGATATCCAATTTTTCTTTATTTAAATCGTTTGATACCCTCATCACTTTACTCTTATCTATGTTCACTTTCAACTTTCTACCTTTACACACTCTCCCAAACTCGTCCACTAACCTTTGCAACTTTTCTTTAGAATCTCCCATAAGCACAGTATCATCAGCAAAAAGTAACTGTGTCAACTCCCATTTTGCATTTAATTCCCCATAATTTAATCCCACCCCTCTCCCCAACACCCTAGCATTTACTTCTTTTACAACCCCATCTATAAATACATTAAACAACCATGGTGACATTACACATCCCTGTCTAAGACTTACTTTTACCGGGAAGTAATCTCCCTCTCTCCTACACACCCTAACCTGAGCCTCACTATCCTCATAAAAACTCTTTACAGCCTTCAATAACTTACTACCTATTCCATACACTTGCAACATTTGCCACATTGCTCCCCTATCCACTCTATCATATGCCTTTTCTAAATCCATAAATGCAATGAAAACTTCTCTACCTTTATCTAAATACTGTTCACATATATTCTTCACTGTAAACACTTGATCTACACATCCCCTACCCACTCTAAAGCCTCCTTGTTCATCTGCAATCCTACTCTCTGTCTTACATCTAATTCTTTCATTAATAACCCTGCCATACACTTTGCCTGGTATATTCAGTAAACTTATTCCCCTATAATTTTTACACTCTCTTTTATCCCCCTTCCCTTTATATAAAGGAATTGTACATGCTCCCTGCCAATCCCTAGGTACCTTCCCCTCTTTCATACATTTATTAAACAAAAATACCAACCACTCCAGCACTATATCTTCCCCTGCTTTTAACATTTCTGTCATGATCCCGTCAGTTCCAGTTGCTCTACCCACTTTCATTCTACGTAATGCCTCACGCGCCTCCATTTTTTCATCGACATTTAAAAGTTCCTCAAAATATTCCCGCCATCTACCCAATATCTCCAGCTCCCCATCTACTAACTCCCCTACTCTGTTTTTAACTGACAAATCCATTCGTTCCCTAGGCTTTCTTACCTTGTCTATCTCACTCCAAAAAAATTTCTTGTTTTCAGCAAAATTTCTTGAGAGAGCCTCTCCCATTCTTTCATCCGCTCTTCTTTTGCACTCTCTCACCACTCTCTTCACCTTTCTTTTACTCTCCATATACTCTGCTCTTTTATTAACACTTCTGTTTTGTAAAAACCTCTCATAAGCTACCTTTTTCTCTTTTATCACACCCTTTACTTCTTTATTCCACCACTCACTCCTCTTTCCTCCTGCACCCACCCTCCTATAGCCACAAACTTCTGCCTCACATTCTAATACTGCATTTTTAAAACTATCCCAACTCTCTTCAACTCCCCCCACTACTCATACTTGCACTATCCCACCTTTCTGCCAATAGTTGCTTATATCTCACCCTAACTTCCTCCTCCCTTAGTTTATACACTTTTACCTCTCTCTTACTTGCTGTTGCCATTTTCTTTTTGTCCCATCTACCTTTTACTCTAACTGTAGCTACAACCAAATAATGATCCGATATATCCGTTGCCCTCTATAAACATGTACATCCTGAAGCCTACCCATCAACCTTTTATCCACCAATACATAATCCAACAAACTACTTTCCTTACGTGCTATATCATACCTTGTATATTTATTTATCCTCTTTTTCATAAAATATGTATTACTTATTACCAAACCTCTTTCTACACATAGCTCAGTTAATGGTTCCCCATTTACATTTACCCCTGGCACCCCAAATTTACCTACTACTCCCTCCACACCATTTTTACCCACTTTAGCATTAAGATCCCCAACCACAATTACTCTCTCACTTGGTTCAAAACTCCCCACACACTCACTCAACATTTCCCAAAATCTCTCTCTCTCCTCTACACTTCTCTCTTCTCCAGGTGCATAAACACTTACTATAACCCACTTTTCACATCCAACCTTTATTTTACTCCACATAATCCTTGAATTTATACATTTATATTCCCTCTTTACTTGCCATAAATGATTATTCAACATTATTGCCACTTCTTCTTTAGCTCTAACTCTCTTTGAAACCCCTGACCTAATCCCATTTATTTCTCCCCCTGAAACTCTCCTACCCCCTTCAGCTTTGTCTCACTTAAAGCCAGGACATCCAGCTTCTTTTCATTCATAACATCTACAATCATCTCTTTCTTATCATTCGCACAACATCCACGCACATTCAAACATCCCACTTTGACGGTTTTCTTCTTTTTCTTTTTAGTAAGCTATACAGGAAAAGGGGTTACTAGCCCATTGTTCCCGGCATTTTAGTTGACTTTTACAACACGCATGGCTTACGGAGGAAAGATTCTTATTCCACTTCCCCATGGATATGAAAGGAAAAGCAATAAGAACAAGAACTATTAAGATAAAATCAAAGAAAACTCAGATGAGTGTGTATACATAAACGTGTACATGTTTGCGTAGCGTGACCTAAGTGTAAGTAGAAGTAGCAAGACGTACCTGAAATCTTGCATGTTTATGAGACAGAAAAAGACACCAGCAATCCTACCATCATGTAAAACAAATAAAGGCTTTCGTTTTACACTCACTTGGCAGGACAGTAGTACCCCCCTGGGTGGTTGCTGACTACCAACCTACTTCCTAATATATATATATATATATATATATATATATATATATATATATATATATATATATATATATATATATATATATATATATATATATATATATTATACCAGGAGGGTGTATCTCTCGGTGTATATACAGAGTATACAAGCAGTCGACATATATCAAACTTAAGGCACTACCTAGTAAGGTAAGGAACAAGACTGAGTAAGAAAGGGAGTGTGTTTACATGTATCAGATGAGAAGGGGTGGTGTTTACATATATCAGCTGGGAGGTGGTGTTTACATATATCAGCTGGGAGGTAGTGTTTACATATATCAGCTGGGAGGTGGTGTTTACATATATCAGCTGGGAGGTGGTCTTTACATATATCAGCTGGGAGGTAGTGTTTACATATATTAGGTGCGGGGGGCGACCTGTGCTTAGGTTACTATGATGGATTATTTTCAGTATATTTATGTTATAATATGATCCTTGCAGATTTAGGATACAGTGTACATACTATACTCTGTATCTGGGTTATATTTACGTATTTTTAATCAACTGCTTACAAAATTTTCGCTTTTTTACTGGGTTCCCCGAGAATATTGTACTGAATATTATGCAATAATAATATATTGTATATTTTATTAGTATATTCATATACAGTGGTTACGAATTTTGTGTGGTGAATGTTTTTAAACACATACCTGAGTTAATGGTCCTGGAAACCATTAACAAAGGTACTATATACTATCTGTATACAACTTTCAACTCTACCTGGAGTTAATGGCCCTGGGAACCATTAACAAAGGTATGCTGTTTGTATACATCTTTCGACCATAAGGCCTGACTAACTTTCTTAGCTATCAAAACTTTGTGGCCCTATTATTTGTCTCTTGAATATTTTGACTGCCGCCCACAGAATGGATATGGCGTTCCTAATAAATCAGTGAAACTAACTAATATTCACACTTCTTGTGGCCATTAAATCTGAGAAGTAATCTCCGCTTCAAATACATGCCAGTTTTCAGAACACTATTTTAGACGTGTCCGTAGAATAATTCTAGATAGTTGAGGCTTTTAATCACTCTTCGTGAGACATATGGCTGGGACATGTATCTAAATCGTCGAACGTTCGGCTCATTGCCGAAAGAACCCGAGTTCGATTCCCAGACATACGGGGCAGGTCTTCTTAAATCAGCTGCAACTGTCCAACCAGTATTAAACAGTTTAGTCGATGTTCGAGTTGAACTCTTGCGCAGGATCCAATAAAAATAAAGCAATGTACAGACAGGTAAGAGCGAGCTTTATTATGGCAATGTTTCGCGTACAAAGCTCTGCAAAGATCGATAGGTTTTCAAAGAGCTTGCTCTGCACCTGTGAAACTAATCCACACAGCTTGACCCTGCTGGGTTACACTGGGTTAATGTTTTAGATTTTGCTTCCGAAGTGGTTAATTTATTGTGTACCACATATCCATCCTGTGAACAGTATTGCAACAGCATAATGATACACAAACGGCCTAGGAACTAGGCCCCCCCCCCGCTAAGGGATCTGGCTAAACAATCTAAGTCCTTTTTTTTCTCTCTGAAAAGTGCTAGGCAGGCAGGCGTGTGTGGTCATGTGTGGCGGGGTGGTGCTGATAGTGACCCGCTGGTGGCTGGCGTGGTTGTTGTGGAGTGTGGCGTGTGTCATGGCTCTCCTGGGAGCCAATCTATCACCCTCGTGGCTCCTGGCTCCCCCCAGCACTGATCCAACGACCCCACAACACCTGGGTCTCGTTACACAGCCAGTTCAAAACCACACCAGCTTCACCCCAAGCTTCCTGCAGGACCAGTCTTCCGGTAAGGGAAGGGGAGGTTTTCATTGTTTACTTCTGCCAAACACATAGCATCTGGAATTGTTTGGTTTAATACATTTTGAAGTCTTTCAGACTACACGAAGGCCGGTAAGGGTGCATGTAACTTGCTCACCAGCAGCCAAGAATACTTTAATCCCTCAAATAAGGTTTAAATCAAACTCTTGGTGTATATAACCTGGTGTCTGGGAGAGACAGTGTCAGGTCATGCTGCTTATTACCAGAAGAAATAATACTTTATAACTATGTTTTTGTTACCAATTGTTATGGGGTATTATGGACTTGTTATGGGGGCTATGGAACCCAGCATGTATTGTTGTAATTAATTAACATATGAATGCCTAATTATATTGAATTAATCGGGAGTACTGCTTAGTTGAGTTAAAAGGCTTGGCCATCCTTAAACTTAAAAGCTGAATTACCTGATCTCTCAATATAATAGGTTATATAAATAATGCACACATTTAATTAAGTAATAATATTAAGTTGCATGTCTCATTGTAATAACTTAAGATATGTTGAGAGGATGCAAAGTGATGTGGATGTTTTGAGGGGGAGGAGCTTAGAGAGATGCTGGCTTCCCACAATCCCTTCCTGGAGAACAATGGCGGCTAGAGTGAGCTGTTGTTGTTGGTGCTTATCTTATCTTGGCTTCAGGGCTGAATGAGAGCCAAAAGGTAATAGGGAGGGTTGTAGATAGATGTTACCATGACATTCTGTGATCTTCAGTGTATCAAGACACTGGAGGGTTAAGAAATGTTGAGAAAGAGAGAGTTTAAGGATGGCCAAGCCTTTTAACTCAACTAAGCAGTACTCCCGATTAATTCAATATAATTAGGCATTCATATGTTAATTAATTACAACAATACATGCTGGGTTCCATAGCCCCCATAACAAGTCCATAATACCCCATAACACCAATAATAATAATAATACGTAACTGGCGGTTTTATTGGGTTTTAAGGCGGGTGTATTAGTAACACATTCGTCTTGGTTTCAGGGTAATAATACTGAGAAACATACAATAATACTGAAAATAATGTTACTCAGTGATACGGCTAAAAATGTATAACCGAAGTTATATGGCTACAGTAATGATATATACTAGGGGAGGGCAAATTCTTCGATAAGAAGAGCCACATATACCTTTCATTCATTTTTGAATGTTCAAGAGCCACAGAAAATATTATTTTAAAATTGTAATTATAAATAATAAAAAATACAACTATACAGTAGTCCTACTCACCAAAGCAGAATATATTTAATCTCTGCTCGTTGAAGACTTTGACTGAGTCTTCATTTTTGCAGTTAACAGTTTAAAATCTGGCTGGTAGGATGTCAAAGGTGTTCCAAAAGCTCAGTGAGGTGGATGTTAGTGAGGATAACACGATGTTTTGACTTGATAAATTTCATTATAAAGAAGAGAGATTAACAGCAGTAAGTTGTCCCAAAAACAGAGAATAGTCGGAAGCCAGTTTTCCGAAGATTGGGATGTACTTTGCTTCTGGGATTTGTTTCCAAAACACAGTTAGAGAGGAGCGTTTATGTACTAGCTTCTAACTCACATCTTCCTGCAACTCTGTATGCAGTTTGTACACATAATGCATATGGATGTTTGAAAAAATATTGTGAATTACCCGTATATATAAAATATTCTAATATTGATACATATATACTACTATAGATTATTAATATAAAAATTTAAGAAAAATGGCAGTGAAACCCAATATTGTCTGGAGAGCCGCAGTTTGCCAACGTTTGATATATACAACAAAGGTACGAACACTGCATGGATATTTGTGAGAGCCTCTTAGATGAGGTGGCTGCTGCCTTAGCAGATTACTCTTACACTCACAAAATCCAGATTCAGTATTCTTTATGTACATAAATAGACGAAGGTTGAACAGTATCAACATTTCTGGAAGGAAACAGACTCAGTGCCCACTCGTAAAATTTACACAGTGGATGAGTGTACTCAAGCACACGACTACGTACCTCGTGTATGTACTCAGGGTTACCCGCTCTGTTAGGGGTTCTATGAGGACAGAGATTCTTTTTACGACGTCTGTTAGATGAGATTATCTCTAACCCATTGACCTTCTCCCTCCCTGTCTCTTCTTCTCAGTTCTCTTCGTCTCACCCCTCGCAGTTCTCGTCTCTCCCTCCCAGTTCTACTCACGGTACTAAGAATGGCTGAGCTTTCTGAAAAAGTTGCAGGGAGAAATGTGAAGAAACTAATTCTCAGCATTAGGAGCCGTCCTTCTGAAAAAGCTGCTCCTAATAATCTTCTTCCTTGTCTTTTTTTCTTCTTCATATATATATATATATATATATATATATATATATATATATATATATATATATATATATATATATATATACATGTATATACATATGAAGAAGAAAAAAACAAGGAAACAAGGAAGAAGATTATTAGGAGCAGCTTTTCAGAAGGACGCTCCTAATGCTGAGAATTAGTTTCTTCATATATATATATATATATATATATATATATATATATATATATATATATATATATGTGTGTGTGTGTGTGTGTGTGTGTGTGTGTGATGCATATATATATATATATATATATATATATATATATATATATATATATATATATATATATATATATATATATAGCATCAGTGAAAAAATTAGAAGCGTTTAGAAACTAATGTTTAGCACCGGCTCAAAAATCTGAAGTATTAGAATGAGAGTGGGCTGTTTACTGGTGGGTTGACTCGGGTTGCCCACTTCCCCCATGGTCTTACTCAGCGTAGCCCCGTCACGCCTACCCCACCCTCCCTGTGTGTCTCTCCCTCCCTCCCTTCCTGTGTGCCCCTCCCTCCCTCCCTGTGTCCCCCTCCATCCCTGTGTGTCTCTCCCTCCCTTCTTCTCTGCATGCCCCTCCCCCTCTTCTGACCCTGCGACCTCGTACTCTCCGTCTTCCTTGTCCGTGTTTACCCTCTTCCCCATCACCAGACTTTCCTGTCTCATATCTCCTCCCTGCTTCCTGCCTCCCTCTGCCTGCCTTCAAATAAACACACACACACACACAGGGCCAGGAGCTGTGAATCGACCCCTTCAACCACAGGGGTGTGTATCTCTCACTTCATGTACACCAGGAGGTGTTTATCTCAGTTTACGTACACCAGGAGGTGTAAAAAAAATTATTTCCTTTAATTTTTAAAGAGGTGGTCAGGTAAACTAGCGGAAGGTCTAACCTAACCTAACCAGGTGTGTGTCTCTCAGTATGTATACACCAAGAGGTATGTATCTGTATATACACCAGGAGGTGTATTTCTCTCGGTGTATATACACAGAGTATACATGCATTCGACGTATATCAAACCTAAAACACTAGCTAGTAAGGTCCGGAACAAGACTGAGCAAGAAAGGAAGAGTGTTTACATAAGAACATAAGAAAGAAGGAACACTGCAGCAGGCCTACTGGCCCATGCGAGGCAGGTCCAATTATCCCACCGACTTAAGCCAATGCCTTGACCTGTATCAAATGTTGGGGGGAGGGTTCATATATATCAGCTGTGTGGGGATTGTATCAGCTGGGGGGTGGTAGTTACATATATCACCTATAACAAAAAAAGGCACAATACCGTGACTGGAACAATACACACAAAACCCGCACATATAAAAAAGAGAGGAGCTTACGACGACGTTTCGGTCCGACTTGGACCATTTACAAAGTCACACTAACACACAGGACATGAAGAAGGGGTATTTATAGGCAGACAGACAGGGGAGGGCACAAGAAAATGGTGGAGGGGTAATAATGGAGGTAGTAGTGGTAGTAGTAGTAGTAGTGGAGTCAGTCATATTCTAGGAAAGGAGCACTGCAATGAAGCTGGTGGCTCGCATAGGGTGAGGACAAGAACACAGAGGGGGGAAAAATAAAAATAAAATAAAATAAAGAAGGACAAATACAAGGCAAAAGAAGAGAAAGAAAACACAGAGGAGAAAGGAGAAGGGGGAAGAGATAGAAGGGGAAGGAATCAGGTTAAGTCACGGGTGTTCTGAAGTTTGGAGCATTTAACAATGTAATGGGAGAGGAAAGCATCAACAGAGACAAAGCCAGGGCTAAGATTCATACAAAGAAAGTTGTGTATAAGGGAGGATTCAACCAGACGGCGACTGTGAAAGTTGGACGTAGGTAGACAGTTTTAGCAGAAGACCAATCAATAGGATGACTGTGATCTCTGACATGACAGAAAAGAGCATTATTAGTGTCGGCAAGCCTAACACTGGTGTCGTCAGGATGAGCAGTCCTCTAGTGCTTGTCTAGTTGTTTGTTGGTGTCGTCAGGATGGGCAGTCCTCTAGTGTTTGTCTAGTTGTATATTGGTGTCGTCAGAGTGGGCAGTCCTCTAGTGCTTGTCTAGTTGTATATTGGTGTCGTCAGAGTGGGCAGTCCTCTAGTGGTTGTCTAGTTGTATATTGGTGTCATCAGAATGGGCAGTCCTCTAGTGTTTGTCTAGTTGTATATTGGTGTCGTCAGAGTGGGCAGTCCTCTAGTGTTTGTCTAGTTGTATGTTGGTATCGTCAGAGTGGGCAGTCCTCTAGTGCTTGTCTAGTTGTATATTGGTGTCATCAGAATGGGCAGTCCTCTAGTGCTTGTCTAGTTGTATATTGGTGTCGTCAGAGTGGGCAGTCCTCTAGTGCTTGTCTAGTTGTATATTGGTGTCGTCAGAGTGGGCAGTCCTCTAGTGTTTGTCTAGTTGTATATTGGTGTCGTCAGAGTGGGCAGTCCTCTAGTGCTTGTCTAGTTGTATATTGGTGTCATCAGAGTGGGCAGTCCTCTAGTGTTTGTCTAGTTGTATATTGGTGTCGTCAGAGTGGGCAGTCCTCTAGTGCTTGTCTAGTTGTATATTGGTGTCATCAGAGTGGGCAGTCCTCTAGTGTTTGTCTAGTTGTTTGTTGGTGTCGTCAGAGTGGGCAGTCCTCTAGTGCTTGTCTAGTTGTTTGTTGGTGTCGTCAGGATGGGCAGTCCTCTAGTGTTTTTCTAGTTGTATATTGGTGTCGTCAGAGTGGGCAGTCCTCTAGTGTTTGTCTAGTTGTATATTGGTGTCGTCAGAGTGGGCAGTCCTCTAGTGTTTGTCTAGTTGTATATTGGTGTCATCAGAGTGGGCAGTCCTCTAGTGCTTGTCTAGTTGTATGTTGGTGTCATCAGAGTGGGCAGTCCTCTAGTGCTTGTCTAGTTGTATATTGGTGTCGTCAGAGTGGGCAGTCCTCTAGTGCTTGTCTAGTTGTATATTGGTGTCGTCAGAGTGGGCAGTCCTCTAGTGCTTGTCTAGTTGTATGTTGGTGTCGTCAGAGTGGGCAGTCCTCTAGTGCTTGTCTAGTTGTTTGTTGGTGTCGTCAGAGTGGGCAGTCCTCTAGTGCTTGTCTAGTTGTATATTGGTGTCATCAGAGTGGGCAGTCCTCTAGTGCTTGTCTAGTTGTATATTGGTGTCGTCAGAGTGGGCAGTCCTCTAGTGCTTGTCTAGTTGTATATTGGTGTCGTCAGAGTGGGCAGTCCTCTAGTGTTTGTCTAGTTGTATATTGGTGTCGTCAGAGTGGGCAGTCCTCTAGTGTTTGTCTAGTTGTATGTTGGTGTCATCAGAATGGGCAGTCCTCTAGTGCTTGTCTAGTTGTATATTGGTGTCATCAGAGTGGGCAGTCCTCTAGTGTTTGTCTAGTTGTATATTGGTGTCGTTAGAGTGGGCAGTCCTCTAGTGTTTGTCTAGTTGTATATTGGTGTCGTCAGAGTGGGCAGTCCTCTAGTGTTTGTCTAGTTGTATATTGGTGTCATCAGAATGGGCAGTCCTCTAGTGCTTGTCTAGTTGTATATTGGTGTTATCAGAATGGGCAGTCCTCTAGTGTTTGTCTAGTTGTATATTGGTGTCGTCAGAGTGGGCAGTCCTCTAGTGCTTGTCTAGTTGTATATTGGTGTCATCAGAGTAGGCAGTCCTCTAGTGCTTGTCTATTTGTGCTCCCTAAGTCTGTCAGAAAGAGATCGGCCAGTTTCTCCAAAGTACTGAAGAGGACAGGAGGAGCAAGAAATAGAGTAGACACCAGGAGAATCTATAGAGGGAGGGGAGGTATGAACTAGATTAGTGCGAAGAGTGTTAGTCTGGCGAAAGGTAAGTTTGATGTCTAAGGAACGGAGAGAGTTGTTGAGATTAGAGAGACCAGAGATGTAGGGAAGGCAGAGGACAGGAGAGTTTCCAGGAGTAGAGGGTTTAGGAGAGAAGAAAGTCCGTTTGGCACGAGAGAAAGCAGAGTCAATGAAATGGGAAGGGTAGCCAAGGCGGGAAAATGAATTATTATGGGTGGAAATTTCTGCTTCAAGGAACTGAGGATCACAAATGTTAGTGTGACTTTGTAAATGGTCCAAGTCGGACCGAAACGTCGTCGTAAGCTCCTCTCTTTTTTATATGTGCGGGTTGTGTGTGTATATATCACCTCTGGGTGGTGTTGACATGTATCAGCTGGGGAAAGAGAGTAGGTGGCAGGCAGGAATAACAGGGAAAGCACTACAATGTATTAACGAATACTTGACAGGAAGGAAACAACAAGTGATTGTCCGATGTGTCGGAATGGGCAAGTGTGACGAGTGTGGCTCCACAAATGAAGTTTATTTAAATAAAAAAGTTTACGTAGGTTACAAAAAAAATTAATGCCTTATACTGTAACTTTATTTAAATGCCACTGAGTCGCTTTAGAGACAATAACTTGACAGGTAAACATAGTGCATCAACCAAGTGAACTTTATGTATTATCAACTATTATTGCTGAAAAGCCTAAGATTGCGGACCATTAATTTAATTTTCATAATTGATCTGTATTGTTTGGTGGGTGGTCGAGCAGAGTGGTCAGCATGGAGGTCTGAGAGGGAAAGACCACGAGCCTCGCTTGGTCTTTGGCTACGCTGTACTCTGATGGGCTCTGAACCTCGCACCTCCCTCCACTGTGGTGTCTATGTCACAGCTGTGCCAGACCTGCCCTCAGCCCAGGTATGTATCATGACAGGTGTGTTGTAGAGCCAGACCTGCCTTCAGCCCAGGTGTGTATCATGACAGGTGTGTTGTAGAGCCAGACCTGCCCTCATCCCAGGTGTGTATCATGACAGGTGTGTTGTAGAGCCAGACCTGCCCTCATCCCAGGTGTGTATCATGACAGGTGTGTTGTAGAGCCAGACCTGCCCTCATCCCAGGTGTGTATCATGACAGGTGTGTTGTAGAGCCAAACCTGCCCTCATCCCAGGTGTGTATCATGACAGGTGTGTTGTAGAGCCAGACCTGCCTCGAGATTAGTTATATATTTATTTTATTAACACATCAGCCGTACAAGCATGAATACAATAGTACAACATATCAAAAAAAGATCAGGAATTTCCTCAAGCTCCTCTGAAGCTGGATGCAAGCCCAGAATGCAGCAAGCATTTCCCCCTTTGTACGGCAACGCCTAGACGCTGGAACATGAAAGCGGCCACTCTTGGGTCCATGGTGGTGTCAATGCGCCTGAAACCCATTTTTTTTTTTTTAGGAAACGCGTGGTTCAAGGCGTGTGCCCATTACCAAAATGGGGAACTGTTAGGAGGAAGTCCCCCAGAGCGAAGTGTGCACACGGCTTGGAGACGGGCAGTCACCCTGCTAGACATTGTGGCCCTGAGCATGTTATGTATCCTTTCAGCACTGGGGCCATCCCAACAAGATTGTTTGTAGGTCAGAATTGGGTTTTGGCTCTGGAGCAGCGAGTCTTCCACTCGGCAATGGCCGAACTCCATTTAAAAAAAAAATCCCAGAAAAAAATTACAGGTTGATAGATACTATATTTTTTTCATTTGCAGTGATGTAAAAATTTTTTTTTTTTATTTAACCAAACCTAACTTAGAAACCTTGCCTAACCTAACTTTTTTTTAAGCCAAATTCTACTAAATATATCATAGATAAGTTTGAATTTATTTAATATTACTTACAATCAATGATACGTATATTTTCGTTATGTTCACATTGATTTTTCACAAATTTGTGGCACATTTTTTTTTCCACTCTGCTTAAACGCTGAGACTGGTAGACCGGTAGACTGGTAGACCAGTAGACCGGTAGACTGGTAGACCGGTAGACTGATGCCAGTAAGAAATACAACTGGTCGCAGTTATATATCATTACAGACAGTGTCTGGTTGTAACAATGTCACTGATGCACTAGTACAGGTGGTGGCACTAATTATGGTGGTGTCACTGATGCACTGTTACAGGTGGTGGCACTGGTTGGGATGGTGTGTCTGGTTGTGGTGGTGTCACTGATGCACTGTTACAGGTGGTGGCACTGGTTGGGATGGTGTGTCTGGTTGTGGTGGTGTCACTGATACCCTGTTACAGGTGGTGGCACTGGTTGGGGTGGTATCAGCGACGGTGGTGACAGCAGTGTCATGCTTGGCCATCTGCAGCTCCGCCTGTCTTCGTCTCATCAGTGGCAGGAACTGGTTCACCATCATCGGCACCATGCAAGCAACAGCTGGTGAGAGAGAGAGAGAGAGAGAGAGAGAGAGAGAGAGAGAGAGAGAGAGAGAGAGACAGACAGACAGACAGAATAATTGCAGTAATTATCCGAAGTACTTGTTATCAACTTTTATTAACTAATTATCATGTGTGACGTACTGTGATCAAGTCTTCCTAGCGGACATAGGAAATTAATAAGATAAATATGTGTGTTAGCTGTGTCAGTAGTGCTTCTGCCAGATTTAAAAAAATCTAAATCAGAATATATTCCCAACAGGACTGTAGAACATTGAAAACTTATTATAACTACAAAAATATAAAATTAAAAATAAGAGATATACCGTTTTATGGCGTTTTGAAACTTGACTAATTTACTTTAATACAAAAAAATTTACATTCTTATTTCTAACAAATATGTTCACATTTTTTTCATTGCCGTATCAGTGGTTCAATCCCTGGCACGGGTGGAAACATTGGATATACAGTATTTCCTTACACTTGCTGCCCCTGTCCACTTAGCAGTAAGTAGTTACCTGGGGTGTTAGTCGAGTGTTGTGGGTGGCATCCTGGGGGGGGTAGTATACCTTTAGATAGGACTGGGCTTTGAGATGAGCTAAGTAGAATAACAGTTCTTAGCCTGTAAAATTTATCTGTGTAAAATAAATAGTTTAGATCATTTATGGTAGTTGTATTCGACATTTGATGTTTTTCTGGGTATGGTAGTCCTTGAAACATTAATAGATGCAGTATTTTGGGAATTTTTACATGCACTGAGAACTTTGTCTCTCAGTGTATATATGCTGAGTGTTTACTGTAATCCCTTAAAGGGTAATTAAAGTATTCTTGATTGATGGTAAAAAAAAAGGCATGTAGCTTTAATAACCTTTTTGTAATCGGTAGGTTTTATTTTAAAAAAATAAAGCCTGCCTCCCAGCATACATAAGGGGGTTTACCAATAGACCCCTGGCTGTCTTCAAGCAGGCACTGGGCAGGCACCTAAAGTCGGTGCCTGACCAGCCAGGCTGTGGTTAGTACGTTGGACTGCGTGCGGCCAGCAGTAACAGCCTGATTGATCAGGCTCTGATCCAACATGAGGCCTGGTCACAGACTGGGCTGCAGGGGCGTTGACCCCTGGAACTCTCTCCAGGTAAACTCCAGGTACCGATTAGGCTTTAAACCCCATTAATCAACCATCATCCACTAGCCACCATCTTCCATGGCCGGTGGAAGAATATTCTGTAGGACTACTAAATATTATAAGCAGTATTTCATTACAGTCTCTTATTTCACTATGCAAAACATGATCCCGACTCTTAAAGGCAGGCCTGAGCCCACTGGTGTCTTATCATACACTTACCTGGAGTTTACCTGGAGAGGGTTTCGGGGGTCAACGCCTTAGCACGAGTTTCTGCCTAACTGAGCACTGGTTAACCTAAGGCCTTAACTAATGTTACCCAGTGTTAATCTGGACCCACTTGTGAGAGATGTTGATCAGTTAGGACGAATGGTTTTGAACCAGTTGCTTTTTAGAAGAGATTTGGGAACTGGGTGTAATTCCTTTGAGCATATTGCACTGGCACTTCTCTTCCATGTGGTACTTCCTAAGTGAGCACTCAATCATTGGGTCTCTGACTGTCACTTGGTTATCGTCATTTTAAGTGTTGTTTTCTATCTTGTTGCAACGAGTACTCTTTTATCGATCACTTTTGCAACCACTGCCCAAGCCATCTCTAACCGACCTCGGGCAACATCTCGTTGCACTGACTTCTAAAATGTTGCAATGGTTCTCGTTGTTAACAGCTAATAGCACTATCAATACAGGATGACACTTAACTTTGGAACACTGTAAGTATGTGATTATAATTAACACTTTTTACTTAATATGTGTAATAAATCATAGCTTGACGTTTACAACGCCCAAGTGGTTGTCATTTTGACCCATGGATAAGACTTGTAGATCACGTCTCTCTCTTCCCTTCAGAACGGAGATCAAACACTCAGTGTTGCAGCATCACAGCATTACTATGTCTTTCATTAATTATCTGAGTGTGTTGCTGCATGAATATTGTCAGTATTTGAATGGACTGAGTTCTAGCTCCCGGGCCTCTTATGTGTGTTGATCTACAACGCCTGGGCCTTTGGAGGTGTTAAGCTGAAAGTGTTAAACTTCTTACTTATTGAGTTAAAGCTCTTGGGCCTCTTGAATGTATTGACTTCCAGCTTTTAGACCTCTAAAGAGAGTCGAACTATAATTGCTACGTCGCTTGAGGGAATCGAGCTGCCGCTCCTCTGTTTTTTTTTTTTTTTTGAGGGTTTAAAGTGCAATTACTGTCTCTTGCATGCAGTGAAGTCCAGGAGGCTGGCTTTATGGGAAACAGTTTCTCAGGTCTCACAGACGACTAAAACACGACTTGGTTCAACTGTTTTCCTTCCCCAACTATTGTAGTGATTCTCTTCATTTTCATACCCGTGAAAGACCAATGACTTACTAAGATTCACAATTACTCATATTGTATATATATACAGTAATCAAATGTTACAACTCTAGTTCTATCGGTTACAACTTCACGAGTGGTATACCATTATTAGAAGTTGACTTTGAAGGCACTGAGATAGGATAACATAGAATAACAGCTGTTATCCTGACAAAGAACATTAACTGTGAACAGATATCCCCTTCATGTGAGTTTCTCTTGACAGGCGCGATGAGCCTGGCAGGGGTGGCTGCCTTTCCAATGGGTTGGGACTCCCCGAGGGTGCAGAACCAGTGTGGTGCCGACGCAGGTGTCTACTATCCCAGCAGCTGTACCGTAGGGTGGGCTACCTACCTCACCCTGGTTGCCAGCATCGGCCTCCTCCTCTGCACCTGCCTCTCCTCCTTCGCCGCCAAGTCAACCACTACAGAAGACGTCGCAGAGGAAATCAGCAAAGGCAACAACGTTGTCTGTCTCATATAACACAGACGAAAACTTGCCTCTTGCTGCATCTTGGAGATTTAATCTTTGTATTCTCATTCCTCAGGAAAAAGACTACTACCCAATTTGGGTCATGGAGAAGTATTTATTAAACTTCTTAGTTTTTTTTTTTTTTTTTTTTTTTTTGCCATTTGGTCTCTGCTTCAAAACGGTAAAATAATGTACAAATGGTTGACGCTTTCCTCCTTAATCATGGAAACACACGCTGTTTCCCTGGTGGCTGGTAGATCAGAAGCAGAGAATTATCTGTCGTTGCAGGGCAAGTTGTGCCAGTGGTCACAACTCAAGTGCCGGAGACTGTAAGGTGTCACAAATATTGACACACGGGTAGTTGAAGAGACAGTTACTCGTCCACTTAGTTACTCGTCCACTTAGTTACTCGTCCACTTAGTTACTCGTCCACTTAGTTACTCGTCCACTTAGTTACTCGTCCACTTAGTTACTCGTCCACATAGTTACTCGTCCACTTAATTACTCGTCCACTTTGCATATGTTTTGTCCTGCAATTTTTGTGAAATGCAATTTAATATTTTTAATAAATATCAATCAAATATTTGTAAAAATGTCCCTTTTTTTTAGCAGACATAACCATGTCTTCTCTCTAGCTTGAAATAAGACGAATTGTTTTTTGTGTTTTTACTGAGGATTAAACGTGTGTGTGTGTATGTATGTGCGTGCGCACGTGTGAGTGTGTGTACTTACCTAGTTGTGGTTGCAGGGGTCGAGTTATAGCTCCTGCCTCTGGCCGTGTGTGTGTGTGTGTCTGAAGTAGTCAGGTGCCATTTATCCGTGTATATTGTATGTTATACTTTTAAGGATGTTAAGGCACACCACGAGTGTACTGTCATACTGTGACAGTCTGGCCTTTGCAGCACCTATTCATTTTATCATGAATAAACTGGTCTATCTTTAACTTGCAGTTGTTTCTCTATCAATCTTTATATTTAATAAAAAAATAATACCGGAACAAATCTTCGAGACAGAATATATATATATACTATAGTAACCACGAACGAGTGGTATTGAATCAATAACAACACTGCGACTAGCCGAGGATTCGAACCCATGTCGCTTTGGCCGGCCTCATGGTGAGCGAAAATCACACATGATGCTCTAACCCACAGGACCACGCAATCCTACAAGAACCAAGCACCCAGCAGTGCTAGGTGTTTTACCTTGATCAGAGGACATACAGTGGTGTGGGTGCCTCTGAGCTAATTTCATTCTACTCCCCGTTTGGTGTACTAGCCTCCACGAGCAGTATTTTATATTATTGTAACCACGAACGAGTGGTATTGAATCAATAACACTGCAACTAGCCGAGGATTCGAACCCATGTCGTTTTGGCTCACCTCATGGTGAGCAAAAATCACATGATGCTCTAACCCACAGGACCATGCAATCCTACAAGAACCAAGCACCCAGCAGTGCTAGGTGTTTTACCTTGATCCGAGGACATACGGTGGTGTGGGTGCCTCTGAGCTAATTCCATTCTACTCAATGTTTGGTGTACTAGCCTCCACGAGCAGTATTTTATATTATTGTAACCACGAACGAGTTAGAGTGTCATGTGTGATTTTTGCTCACCGTGAGGTGGGTCAAAACTACATGGGTTCAAATCCTCGGCTAGTCACAGTGTTGTTATTGATTCAATACCACTCGTTCGTGGTTACAATAACATAAAATACTGCTCGTGGAGGCTAGTACACCAAACGGGAGTAGAATGAAATTAGCTCAGAGGCACCCACACCACCGTATGTCCTTGGATCAAGGTAAAACACCTAGCACTACTGGGCGCTTGGTTCTTCTAGGATTGCGTGGTCCTGTGGGTTAGAGCGTCATGTGTGATTTTTGCTCACCATGAGGCGAGCCAAAATGACAGTGTTGTTATTGATAAATGTATATATATATATATATATATATATATATATATATATATATATATATATATATATATATATATATATATATAATATATATATATATTGTATATGCGCATTAAGATCACAGTAAACAGGTGATATATGCAGAACAATCACTGCGAAAAAAACAGTGAAATTCCAAGCACTTTCGCGATTTCTCACATTATCAAGGAACGATCGACAGGAAGGCATATAAGGACGAAACTACACCTCGCGGTCACCTTACAACACCTGATCTTTTTATGATGATGTAGGTAGGTAGTCGAGGATCTGTACAAACACATCTTATATTCTACCAAAGCTTAAAGACTTTAACTTGTCTAATGTATCTTAAATTCTTCCCAAATTTTATTAATTATAAATGAATCCAATTTGTATAATCCTAAAGCAATATTCATAATATTTTCAAAGCAATTTTTTTTTTATGAAACTTGATTCTATTATATTTCGACCATGATAATATACACTTGGAAAATCCTAGAGGGACTAGTCCCAAACAGTATTAATATAAATTTACTCAAATGTTAAAGAAAACACTAATATGAGCCTAATATTGTAGGTACATTAAGTCGCCCTTTAACACATGTGGCTCCAGTTTTTCCTAGTCAATTTCCTTGCTGCTGAAACATCCCAAGATCAGTGGTTTTGCTCTGTCTGTTTGGGCACTTCTAGCGCCTCTGCTATCATGTTCATCATCATTACTCTGTTGTTGTCGCCATATTCCTGTCTTGGTCTCCTGTTTAACTGTGGGCTGCACATTGCTGCTCTCACAACCACGGGTCCACCAGTTCTGCACCATTCGCTGCCCAGCCACTGTGGTGAGCGGGTGTGCTGGCTGGTTTCCCCTGGTGGCCAGTGTTGACAACTTTATTTTCTCCAATATGGCGGAGACATACAGAAGGAGAGTGCATACTGTGTGCATAGAGGTGCTTGTTGGCGCTATTTATCCGTCAAATGCTGAAGTTCTCTTGCCAGCCATTCTCAGAGACACTTATGGAATTCCCACAGCAGACATTTATGGGATTTCATTAAATGGAGCTACACGAGTGTTTGTGAAGTTCTTGACAAGTGGTGCCTACGAGAGGGTCATTGATGTCTACCAGGAGAAGCACATGGTCGTTTCAGAAGGTTTGGAGGTGAGATTAAGGGATGTGTCGGCAACTTTTACGTGGATACATATTCGGAATATCCCCTTTGAAGCAGATGCCGTGGATGTGAGAGATGTTTTTAAGGCATATGGAGTGATCCACGCGGCGACTGTTGGCAGGTGGGTGCAGGGTGCCTACACTGGAATGCCTGAGGGATCTTACAGTTTAAAGATGTCTTTGAGGAGGCCAATCCCCTCATACGTCCTGATGCCAGAATTTAGGATGCAAGTTTACGTGATGTACGTGGGGCAAGTACGGACGTGTCGGCTCTGTGGTCAGTCAGGGCATATAGCAGCAGCATGTGAGAGACGTGGACCACGACCCCAGCAACAACGTGGTGGTGGGGGGCAGGAGCATGGTGCGGAGGTCCCTTCAGGTGTTGCCCAGGAGGTGCATGGGTCATCTTCAGGGTACATGGATGGTGGAGATAGAAGGTGGAGTGACGTGGTAGATGAAGTGGAGGTGGTGGTGGTCTCCTTGCCACCTGTGACGCAACCGGTGATGGTGGAAGACAGCAAGGTCGCTGTCGTGCAGGAGGAGGTGGACGATTTGGTGGAGTTGACGGGGCCTATGATGGAGGACCTGAGGAAGATGCTTGACAGTCCGCCTTCTGTGGGAGAGGAGTCCGTGGTGAAGGACTACCCAGAGGTAACAGCAAGCCCGGGTGAAGTGCTGAGTGAGGATGTGAGTAAGGGTGCTTGCGGTGGCAGTGAGGAGTCAGTACCAGTGTATGTGGTTGAGGCTGTGGTTCATAGGGAGGAAAATGATGTGAATGAGGTGTCTGAAGAGGTCATGGAGGTGGCGGGGGAATCCCGCAAGAGATCAAGTGGCTCGGTGGAGGATGACGTGTTGACGCCGGGTCAGAGGACAGGTAAGAAAGTGTTCGCGGATGTGGTCAGGGGAGGGAGGGGGAGGGTCAAGGGAAGGTCTTGGACAAGGAGGGAGTAGGTCTCAGTGGGGGAGGGTCAGTGGTCAAAGCAGGAGTGTCGAGAGTGATGAAGCATAGAGGGAAACCACCGTTGAAGCCTTCAAGTGTATCAGAATGAATGTGTGAATGGCCTTAGGGCCGAGGTCAAGAGGATGTGGGTTGAACGGACTTTGCGGAGAGATGGCATTGACTTGTGTTTTCTCCAAGAACATAATTTTAGGTGTGGTGGGGATCTGAAGTTGCAGGGTTTTACTTTGTACACTGGTAGTTCTGAAAATTTCAAGGGGGGGGGGTGTTGGTAGGTATTAGGAGACCAGCCCTTTTCATCTGAGGTCGTGGGAAGAGGTGGGGGGCGGGAGGATTGTTAGGGTTGATGGCAAATGGGGTGATATCCCGGTTAGCTTCATTGATGTGTATATGCCCGCGGTTAATGTACGTAGTTTAAAGGGTGAGTTTGTGAGGGATTACTTAGTATATGCATTACCGGGACTCCCTGAGGTAACTGTGTTAGCGGGTGACTGGAACTGCATTATTAAGAAGCATGATGTGGAACCGAGGGGTGCCGGATGTGTACTAGCGGAGTTGCGAGACATACTGGGAGCGGTGGGGGTTCGAGATGTGGTAGATGGTAGGAATGTCATGGTGGAACATACGTTCATAAGGAGAGGATATGCAGCACGTTTAGATCCGGTGTATGTGTCCTCGCTTATAAATGTGGAAGAGGTGTGTAACATAGATGTAGGGTTTTCAGATCATAGAGGTGTGGTGGCAGTATTAGGGTGGGTGGGTGCGGTTAAGTTTTATTCCGATCTGTGGAGGTTGAATGTAAGTTTGTTAAAATGGGAGGGGGATCGTGAGGGTTTTGCAGTTTGGTGGGAGGGTTTATGGGGTGGGGGCAGGGAGATTAGGGATGTGGTGAAGTGGTGGAATACGACGGCGAAGGAGGTGGTGAGAGGTTATTATAGGCATGAAGGTGTGGAGGAGGCGGGATATAGGTATGGGTTACAGCGTTATTTGGAGGGGCGGTTAAGGGACTTACGGAGGGGGGTGGGGGGGTGCCATCAGCAGGAAATAGCATACCTTAAGGGGAGATTACGGGATATACAGAATGATGTTTTTAGGGCGATAAGGGTACGTAGTCAATTAGAGGAGGTGTTATGGGGGGATAGGCCCTCAGGCACAGTATTATGGAGGTTTTGGAAACGTAGAACAGGCATGATGCTGGCGCATTGACCGTGGAGGAGGAGATGGGTGGGTATCATCAGGGTCAGGTGTTACACACGACAGAGGGGATGTGTGCTTATGCAAGGTTATGGTTTCAGCGTAAATTTGAGGGTAGGGAGAGGGATGAGGTTAGTAGGAGGATTGTTTTGGAGGGAATCCAGGGGAGACTGGGAGAGGAGGATAGGAAGGTGTTAGGTGGGAGGATTACGGTAGACGAGGTATGGCAGGCAGTGCAGGGGTTGAGGATGGGGAAGGCACCTGGGGTGGATGGATTGCCTGGGGACTTCTATGTAGCTCATTGGGACGTATTGAAGGATGTTTTAGTGAAGGTGTTTAATCAGATGAAGGATAGGGGCAAAATGGAGGAAGTGCAGAGAACTGGGGTAATGGTGTTGGTGCCAAAGGGTAGGGATAGTGATAGGTTGCAGGGGTATAGGGCTATAACATTGTTGTGCTCAGACTATAAGATCTATGCAAAAATATTGGCAAATCGCATGAAACAGGTGTTGGAAAAGGTATTGGAGGTTGGCCAGTATGGGATACCTGGACGTAGCATTAGGACGGGGCATAGGAGAATTAGGAATTTCGTGGACCATAAGGAAAGGGGCGGAGTCCTAGGATTAGACTGGGCAACCGCGTATGATAGTGTGGATAGGGAAATGTTGGTTGACATTTTATCGAAGCAGGGGTTTGGGGAGGAAGTTGTGGGGTGGGTTAGATCCTTATATGATGGGGCTTTAGCAAGGGTACAAGTTAATGGGAAGTTAGGGGTTCAGGTGAGTTTAGAGAGGGGTTTGCGGCAGGGGTGCCCCCTGTCGCAGATTCTTTTTGGGTGTATGCAGGACCCCTTTTATAGATTAGTTAGAGAAGGGGTATGGGACGGGGACGGGTGTGGGGGTTGTGAGACGGGCATAGTAGGATATGTAGATGACACGACCATATTGATAGGGAGTGGTGAGGGGTTAGATAATGTTAATAGGATTATTGGGTTTTTTGGTGAGGCTACTGGCATGTGCATCAACAGGGCGAAATCGAAGTTATTGGAGGTAGGTTCATGGGGAGGAGGGGAGGGTGGATGTGTGTTAATAGTATTAAAATTTGCTGTGTTATCTTCAGTCATTGTAGTGATTTGGCGAGGGGATTAAATTCAGAGGAAGTGGTGAGTAAAGCGTTTGGACAGTTAGGTGGTTTTAGTCAGGGTGAGGTCACATTGTTGCAGCGGGCAGTGGTGGTTAATGTTTTAATTTATAGTAAACTTTGGTTTGTGGCAGCTGTATATCCTCTCCGGGAGTGTGATATAGGGTGCTTGCTTGCAAGGGTTTATAGATATATTTGGAGTTATGGGAGGCACTGGTTGGCTGAGCGGCTGGGGTGGGGGTGGGGTTTGGGGTTGATTCCATTGAGGAGTAGGCTTCAAAGTTTATTTGTTAAGCAGGAATTTTTGGTGGGAGGGGAGATAGGAGGCAGGAGGGTTGGTAAGGTCATGAGAGAGGTACGTAGGTGGTGGAAGGGTAGGGATTTGTTGCGGTGTGAGGATCTATTGAGGTATCTTTTAGTAGTTAGGGAGCCTGGGAGAGTGAAGGTGAGTAGGTTGGATAGAGTGGGAAGGGGGGTAGTGCAGGGGAAAGGTATTTATCCAATGTATAATTGGAAGTTGGTGTGGTACTGGTTGAAGAGGCTGAGGGTACCTCCAAGGGTTCGAGAAACAGGGTATAGGTTTTTATTGGGAATTTTGGCATCTCGGGCACAATTGTGCCAGATGGGAATAATAAGGGAGGGGTTCTGTCTGAAATGTGGTGGTCTCGAGACTGCGTATCATGTAGTTTATTTTTGCAAGGAGCTGGGTGGGGTTAGGGAATGGTTTAGTGGAGTATTGAAAATTGTAGGGGCGGGGGGTTTGTCGACCCTAAGAGCTTTGAGTATAGATGTGGGGGTTTGTCCTGAGGATGTACGATGGGCGGTAGCATATTTGGTGGTAGATTTCATACATATTTCGTGGGGCATGAGAGAGGCTCCTGGTGATGTCCGCATTAGAGCTTCGGCAGCAGGGTTTTACAGGACTCGGTGTTGTAATCAGGTGGTTTACAAAGGGAGATGGTGTAAGGCTTTTCCTCTGGGATATCGGAATCTTTCTGTCGCGATTTTATTAGGGAAAGGGGAGGGTGCGGTAGTCGAGTGAGAGGGCTGGTCAGGGTAGCTTGGGGGGGGGTTCAGAGTGTGTGTGGCTGTATCTAATGGTTTTTATTACAGGGTGTCAGGGGATAGGCGGGTGGTCTGATTTTTGATGCTTCATCGTTCAGGCAGTTTCTATGTGGTTGTCTGGCGGCGTTTTTAAAAACGTCTGTGGGTGTGGGGACTACTCGGTAGTAGATGGGGGAGGTTCAGGGGTGTCAGGGGTATCTCACCTGTTCCTTACCGTGGGCGTCAACATGGTGTGGAGGTGCCTCCTGTGTGTGGAGCCAGGGTTTTTTCATGAGTACTGGTAAGACAGGTTCCCATGACCTAGAATGTATGTTGGGCGTGTGTGTGAGTGTGGTGTCTGTTTTGTTTTTTATGTGATGGTATAACATTGTAAAGTTTAGGTGAGATGTTTTGTATGGTACTGTGAGGTAATGGGGGTTTTGTAACTTTAATTTTTTAGTATGTCAATGTTATGTTATAGGTCCTGTGGGCCTTGTATTTATATGTATTGTACTTTTGGTTTTACAAAGTTGTGTAGGGGATGCTCACAGTGCATCGTTTAGGTTTCCAGGGTACATGTGCTTTTAGGCACTTAGGGGGTTAGATGGGTATGATAATTGGGGTTTTAAGAAATGACTACCATGTTTGATATGACATGTTTTATTTGTTGGAAGTTTCCTTTATCTTTTTGTCAGGGATATATATGCTGATTTTGTTTTGTGATATACTCTCTTTGTGGAGTGGAGCAATAAACACTGTTTGTTTGTAAGGACATGTGTAGTATTTTAGGTTAGTGTATTTAGTTGGTTTAGTGTATGACACTTTTCATTACAATTTTTCATGCCGTTTTGGCTGTGTGGCCGATTTGGCCCTTTCTAGTGTTTACATTATCAGGCATTTAATACGATTTTTGTGTAATGTTGATGTTTAACCTTTTGTTATGAGGTAAGGTTTGGTAAATGTTATTGTACATAACCTGTTTAAAAAAAAAAAAAAAAAAAAAAAAGTTCTGCAAACCCTGCTGTGTGACCCCTTTCTATTTATTCCTCTCATTTCTTTAAAAGTCCACTGGTTCTATAACCACTTAAACTTGTTTAAATTCAATTATACCTTGTTAAAATATAAGGTAATTGTGGGGAATTGTGGGAGATAAGTCTATCTGGGACACTGTCACTAGCAATAAACAAACTCCCAGGGAGATGACCGACTCGTATAATTTTACCGCAGTCATTCCCTTTAAGGTATGTGAGAACTTTACCCACTCCTGGCCGCACTCAAGGGGTACCTTCAATATTCTCACATTAGCCCACTGCACTCTGGACCAGTATAAATAAATCTGAGTAGATAATATTAATAATTATGGTATGATTAAATTTAAGTGGACTGTATAGGTTATTAAACAACTGATCAAGTAGGAGGAAAGGTAGAGAACACACAATTAAGTTAACATGACCATCACTCACCTAATTAACAGCATCATAGCGGTGCATTGTAGATCGTTGACCTAGCTAAAGTACATCTACTGTGCGTAACAATATTATTGGCCAATAACAAAGACGACAGATGAGTACTTAGCTTTAGATGAGGGAGTCGTTTCGTTGTTGACGTCCTCCTGTGGTCTGTCCGATCACGATGGTAAGGGTTGTCCTGTCGAGTCAAGGCAAATTAATTTCCTTGAACTCTTATACGCCCACGAGACCGGGCGTTAGTTAACATGTGGTTGGTCGGGGTAGCGATTCAGATCCTCTCACTGTTCCGACCTTATTACTGTTTATAAGTGTAACTTTACACACTACATATATCCTGGCTTAATGCCCCACTAGTTTATACACATTCACCGTCTCGATACTTGTATTTCGAGTAGATAAATTGCGATATGTTAGTTCATCTCCTCCGCATCCAACATGGCGGTCGGGGTACAGCGTACCCACGCTAGCCCCGCTCGGTACAATCACCCCCTGATTATTTACAACTCGGTTTCACTATATTCACCATTTCACAATATTCATCGAATATATTTCAGTTTCTTCTAAGACGAAAGCCCCCCAGCATCAGGGGTTACGACTTTATTCTGCCGTATGGTCGCTTCACTGAGTTCAAATAGGCCTATGACAGCATCACTCGCCGGCGGCACGCCTTATTTCACAATTATTGTCCTATTACTGGACCTCCTGGACAGATCGTCCCACTTTATATTCACCTCGTCACTGGATACTCCTCCACATTACGAAAGGAGGTAATTAAGTCCGGTTTGGCGGGCGTAATCTCCAAATTTTACTGGCCATACTGACTTGAACTCTGGTGGGTAGGCTGGGTTTACACACACACACTCCCCTCTCTCCCGCCTCCCTGCCCAGCTTCTTCCCGCTGGTACGATAGTTCCCTATTCATACCCCCATGTACCAGCGGTACATTAAGGATATCGGTTCATATTGGAAAGTTTATCAATTACAACTTTCGGAAAATACCAATATTTTCCACAGTAATGTAAATAATTTTAAACCATATATAAGCTACACTAAATATTTCCGTGACTGAATTCATGTCTGTATAAATAACTCATACCGTTGAAACCAGATATAATCATGTAAATAGTTCATTACCAAAGTAACTTGTTTTCTTATCAAAACCTTGGGTCCCAGTCCCTGTACTCATTATGTGCCTCTGTAACCCTTTGACTTCTACCCACAGGATAGGTATGGGATGCATAAAAAAAATATTAAACTAACTTCCTGATTAATAATGCCACCCCTCCACCTTTGCATCCTCTGTCATTTCTCATTATTTGATATTCCGAAGGGAAGATCGCATCTGTTATCACCTCTGTGAACATTGTTTATATTAGTGCTATGATGACTGGGGATGCCTCCATTATTCGCTATCTCCATTTGTCACTCTTGTTTGTCATTCCATCTGCAATTGCATACCCCCCTTCCAGTTTCCATTCTGTTACTGTCCTTTGGTTTTTCAGGTTACTGTTCTACCTTTTTCTTGCCCATGTGTTTGGGGAGGAGGTTGGGGAACAGGGAAGGTGGAAGTTGAGGAGAAGGGTAAGGGCCGGTTATTGGGGTGTCCCGTGGCCTGGTAGGCAACGCTCTGACTTCACCCATGGATTGTACGTGATTCGATCCCCGGCAAGGGTGGAAACATTGGGTGTTTCCTTACACCTGCTGTCCCGTCCACCAAAGCAAGCAAGTAGATACCTGGGTTTAAGTCGACTAGTGTAGGTTGCATCCTGGGGGACAAGATTTAAGGACCCTCAATGGAAATAAGATTCACTCGATGACGCACTGACTTTTTTGGGTTATCCTGGGTGACTAACCCTCTGGGGTTAAAAATCCGAACAAAATCTTATCTTGCACTGAAAAATCATCAATGAGGGTGAGGAAGTGCGGGGATCTACTAGATTTGGGGAAGGGTTGGGAATCAGGATAGGAGGACGTTGTGAGAGTTCTAAACTGGCAGGAGATAAGAGTGAGGGTTAATTATTATTATAATCAAATAGAAGCGCTAAACCACAGGGGTTATACAGCGAGTGAGGGTTAAGTGTGGTAGGTTGGGGGAAGGGTATTGTTGTCTGGCTCTGA
Source organism: Cherax destructor (assembly GCA_009830355.1). Taxonomy (NCBI): domain Eukaryota; kingdom Metazoa; phylum Arthropoda; class Malacostraca; order Decapoda; family Parastacidae; genus Cherax; species Cherax destructor. The sequence goes on along the minus strand of WNWK01003430.1, from coordinate 97,237 downwards.
CGGGGTTAAGGCAAGGCTGGGTCCACCTGACGTTCGTGAAAAATTATCATACCCGTTTCTTATTCCGGGGGAACCTTTGATTTCTTTATTATTCTTACCCAGATTCGGCCAAGACATTTTTTCCCCGAACTTTCTATAAAGTATGTCAATAATGTCATAGACTTTTATGAAGCACGTGTAACTGTAAATAAACACTGTCACTGTCATTATCACTGTCGCTGTCATTATCACTGTTATCATCATTATCTCTCATGGGAAGAAGGGTTCAATAAGCCGTAAGTTTTAGTGGCCTTTAAGAATCCATCAACAAAAAGAAAAAGAACATCTTAGCGCCGGTAAGACTCTGCCAGCTGGGACGCTCTGGGCTCTATATTTCTCGCTTGTAGAGGCTTTCTTAAGGTCAGCAGTCTTTTTTAGCTAACCACAGACTAACGTAACTAATCATATAACCGTCGTTAGCTTTTTTAAAGCACTAACATGGCTGGGAATGCATATGCTTGGGAGGCAATATGTATATTCATGCTGTAGCCTTGGAATTTTTAAGCATTTTTTTTAAACATCTCAATGGAGGCTCCTTGATGACGGTCGAGGGTGGCTCTTGATCCAAGGGATTTGACCTGACCGCCCCTTAGGTCGAGCCAAATTACCTCCCTTTTCCCCCAGGCGCTGTATGACCCCTGCGGGCTTAGCGCTCCCCCACGAATGTAATAATAATAATAATAATTTGAAAGCTATGTGTACGTTTGTACATTGAGAGGTGGTACAAGGCATGATGATTGACACAGTTCATATTGAAAGTCATTATGTGTTGAACACAGCAATATATAGTAAGAATTAGGATTAGTCTGCCCGAAATGCCTAGGCATGCTAGTGGCCTTTTTTGTAATTAATATTTTATAATATGTAAACCACACATTGTAAGCTTTGGAAGGAAATAAACATTTTCACTTTCATTTTCATAACAGTGGAAGTCACGGTATAAAATACCAACACGATGGATAAAGAAACAGATCCACTATATTGTAATCCTTATTGACAATATTTTGTCCCGACAATGGGCTTTATCCAGTGACAAAAATAGCAACAATATGCTCAGGTAGGGGGAACATAGTGACGTGATTTTTAACCCCAGATAGTAAGCCTCACAGGATAAGCCAAGAAAGTCAGTGTGTCATTGATCACTGTCTGTCTTATTTCCATTGGGGTCCTTTAATCTTGTCCCCCAGGATGCGACCCACACCAGTTAACTAACACTCAGGTTAATACTTACTGATAGGTTAACAGGGACAACAGGTGTAAGGAAACACACCCAATGCTTCCACCCGGCTGGGGATTGAACCATAGACACTCAGTGAGTCAGGTGAGATTGTTGCCCTCCAGGCCAGGGGACATGTGTGGACAGAGACAGGGCCATACATTGGAGCATTATATCTTAGTGTCCAAACATCCAACCATTCAAAGACACCTCCATGCAAACCTAACAGGATACAGTGGTACCTCGAGTTACGATGGTCCCCAAAATCGCCCTTTTATGTAAGTTTATTTTTTAAATGCTTTTGTAGGTATATTTTGGGGTGTAAAGGACTAGTCTATTTTACATTATTCCTTATGGGATAAATTCGTTTGGTAATGGCACTTGAACAGCATTCTCGAACGAAAAAATATCGTAACTCGAGGTACCACTGTATTTAAATAAATGGTTTAAAAATACTAAGTTGATTAATAGACCCCCTCAGGGAAGGTTCCTTGATGCTGGTGAGGGGCTTTTGACCTAAGGAATTGGATCTGTGCTCCAGTTCCCTGGACTGAGTCTGAATACCTTTCATCCCCGCTTCCTACAGGCGCTGTATGTAAACTATGGGTTTAGCGCTCCCTCATGATTATAATAATAATGATTAATAGACACTTGTGCAACATTTGGGGTAGACCTGTTTGTGACTTGATAATGCCTACTGTGTGGGCAAAGCATTGTCAATAAAGGGTCGTATTATACTGTTTTATCATTTATTTTAATTGTTCTAGCATGTCTTATATCATATGCATGTATCCGTCTACTTGTACTCATCTATTTGTGGTTACAGGGGTCAATTATCAGATCCTGCCAGTGCCTCTTAACTTGCCACTCTCCAGATTCACTCCCTCTTAGCCTCGTTGGCCATATTGTACCTGATCTTAAAACTATGTACTATGAGGCCAACCTCCACCAATTCCTCACCAAGATCATTCCCCTTCCTGATCACTTTGAGACAAGAAATACTTCTTAACATCCCTGTGACTCATCTTTGACTTTAACTTCCATCGGTGCCCCCGAGTTCTTGTTTCTCGGCTCTCAAACAGTCTATCTCCGTCCACCTTTTCAATTCCCTGAGTATTTGGTATGTTGTTATTATGTCCTCCCTGATTCTTCTGTCCTCCATTTCATGAGATTCAATTCTATTAAGATAAGATTTGTTCATATTTTTAACCCATGGGAGGGTTAACTACCCAGAATAACCCAAGAAAGTCAGCCTGACTTAAAGTTGAATACTGGGCTCGAAATTAGTCTTCGTTGGGATTTCCGAAGGCTACTCTTAGATTTGCCATTCAAGCATTGTTTGTAGAGGTTGTGTGTCCATGCATTCTTGCTCATCTACAGTGGAACCCGAGTTTCAAACTTAATCCATTCCAGGAGCTAGTTCTAAACTTGAAACGTTCGAAACTCGAAGCAATATTTTCCATAAGAAATGTGTACGTAAATACAATTAATCCGTTCCAGAAACCCAAAAATATTAAAAAAAAAATACATTTTATAGAGATTAATTATAGTTTTACATACACACAACAATCATACATAGTACTGTTATTAATAAATAAATACAAACATTTAAATAAACATATAAAATAACATTTCTACTTACCTTTATTGAAGATTGTTGATGGCATCTGGAAGATAGGGAGGAGTGAGGGAGGGAGGGCTTAGTGTTTGGAAGGGAAATCTCCCTCCATAAGGACTTCAGGTAACAAGTCCCTCTCTGGGGTTACTTCCCTTCTTTTTCTTTTAATACCACTAGGACCAGCTTGAGAGTCACTGGACCCCTGTCTCGAAAAATAACTGTCAAGAGTCCTCTGTTTCTGGCGCCTCTTTAAGATGTCCCTAAAATGGGACATTGTTTTGTCACAGAACATGTTGCAGTTATGGCTTGTTTCAGCTTGCTCAGGGTGATATTTTTCAGCAAATGCCTGTACCTTATTCCACATTGCACAAATTTCCTTAATCTCTGAAGAAGGCACCTCATCCACTCCCTCTTCCTCCTCCTGTGAAGCAAGTTCCTGAACTGTGGTCTGATGCTGTTCCAGTTGAAGCTTTTCCAGCTCTTCAGTGGTTACCTCTTCATTGTGGTCATCCACCAACTCTTCCACATCCTCGCCACTCACTGCCAACCCCAGGGACTTGCCCAATACCACAATTCCTTCCACAACAGGCAGAGGGTTGTCAGGGTCAGGGTCAGCCTCAAACCCTTCAAAATCCCTCCCTCTCTTGGACACAACCTGGCCACAATTGTCTCCAAGCAGAGTTCAAAGTAATGGAAGTCACTCCCTCCCAAGCCTTACCTATAAGGTCTATGGAGTTGTAGATATTGAAGTGATTCCTCCAGAACTCTCTTAGGGTCAACTCAGTGTCTGAGGTCACTTCAAAGCACTTTTCAAACACTGCTTTTGTGTAGAGTTTTTTGAAGTTAGAAATGACCTGCTGGTCCAAGGGCTGGAGGAAAGGAGTGGTGTTAGGAGGCAAGAACTTCACTGTGATGAAACTGAAGGCTTTACACAGTAGGTCTACCAAGTTTGGAGGATGTGCAGGAGCATTGTCCAGTAACAGGAGGCACTTTAGTGAAAATTTATTTTCCAGGAGGTATTTTTTCACACTGGGGCCAAACTCCAAACTCTTCATGGGCCCACTCTTTGAAAATTTGCCTTGTGACCCATGCCTTATGATTAGCTTTCCACAACACACACAATCTATTCTTGATGACATTGTGTTTCTTGAACACTCTGGGATTTTCTGAGTGATACACCAGTAAAGGCTTCACTTTAAAATCCGCACTAATGTTAGACGAAAACAAGAGAGTTAGCCTGTCTTTCATAGGCTTGTGTCCTGGCAGTGATTTTTTCCTCCTGAGTAATGTAGGTCCTGTTTGGCATTTTCTTCCAAAACAGGCTTGTTTCGTCACAATTGAACACTTGTTTGGGTTTCAAATTTTCATTCTTTATGTACTCCTGAAATTCAGTTATGAATTTTTCAGTCGCACGTTTGTCTGAACTGGCAGCCTCACCATGCCTTACCACATTGTGTATGCCACTACGCTTCTTAAATCTGTCACACCAGCCTCTGCTGGCCTTAAAATCACTAACACTAAAATCAGGACTGGTTCCAGGCATTTTCTTTACAAGATCAGCATGTAACTACCTTGCCTTTTCTCAAATGATTGTCTCCGACACACTATCACCTGCTAACTCTTTATCCTTGATCCACACCAGCAACAACTTCTCAACCTGTTCAACTATTTTTGGTCTATTTTTGGTTAGCATATCAACACCTTTCGTAACATCAGCTTCCTTGATTTGTTCTTTCTTTGCCAGGATAGAAGCGATAGTTGACTTGTTTTTGCCATATATCCTGGCAAGCTCTGCAATTCACACACCACTCGTATTTTTGTACTAGTATATTTCATTCTTCATGTCTTTGGTGTTTCTCACTTTCTTTACCACAGGGGTACCACTAGAAACTTTCTTTGGACCCATGGTAGCTTATTTCACAGTCACACTTAATGAACAAGCTCCAAACACAATTAATTAATTGTGAAATGTTTGGAAGAGCATGCAGGGTAATGTTCACTGGAGGATAAACAAAGCTAGACTGACTCACGACGCCTCTGCGGGCAAGCGCGCAGGCGCCGGGCAGACAGGTCTGGTACGCACGCGGTTCGAAAACCTGGCACGTTCGATACTCGGGACAAAATTTGTTCGAAAAAGCTTTCGAAACTTGAATTGTTCGATAGCGAGGCGTTCGAAACTCGGGGTTCCACTGTAATTGTATTTGTGTACTTGTGGTTAAAGGAGTTGAGTCTCAGTTCCTGGCCCCACCTTTCCACTGGCTGCTACTGGGTTTGCTCTCTCCTGGCTGTGTGAGTAGTATCATACCAATTCTTAAAGCTCTGTATAGATTCTGCCTCTACCACTTTGCTGTCTAGGTCGTCTCACTTCCTGACCACTAAAGCTAAAGTATTGTCTAACATCCTTGTGACTCATCAGTGTTTTTAACATCCATCTGTGTTCTCATGTACCCGAGATCCACCTCTTAAACAGACTCTACCTGTCCACCCTGTCAATTCTCAGTATTTCGTATGTTGTAATCATACGCCTTAGGTCCTTTTGGCCTTTATTGTCATCATCCTCTAGCCTCTCTCATAGTTCATAATTCCTCAGCTCTCTCCTCATAGTTCATAATTCCTCAGCTCTCTCCTCTAGTTCATAATTCCTCAGCTCTCTCCTCATAGTTCATAATTCCTCAGCTCTCTCCTCATAGTTCATAATTCCTCAGCTCTCTCCTCATAGTTCATATTCCCTCAGCTCTTTCCTCATAGTTCATAATTCCTCAGCTCTCTCCTCATAGTTCATATTCCCTCAGCTCTTTCCTCATAGTTCATACCCCCTCGGCTCTTTACATGCTTTGTCAGATGTGGGTTAAGTAAGTTTATTCAGGTATAGGTACACATGAATACAGTTACATAAATTATCATACATAGGTCATGCTTGAAGTGTCATACATAATGTGAATAGAAAAAATCACACATATATTACTGAAGTTTACAAAACACCAACATACATATACAGTGGACCCTCGGTTAACGAACACACCGGAAATCGTACAATTATGTAAGCATAATATTGTAAGTGCATGTGGAAGTGTATTTTTGGGGGTCTGAAATAGACTAACCTACGTGACATTATTTCTTAAGGAAGTAAATTCGTTCGGTAATGGCACTTGAGCAGGCTTCTGGGATGAAGTTTTTTCGTTAACCGAGGGTGACCGAGGATGACCCAAAAAAAGTTGGACAGTGTGACTTATTTCCATTGGGGTCTTTGTAATATTATTATAAACATTAAAACCTTCCATCCTAGTTCCATACTCATACTGGTACTGCATACTTCAAGTTAGGTGTGTGTGTTTGTTTTGTTTGTGTGCACATGTGTACTCACCTGTTTGTGGTTGCAGGGGTTGAGTCACAGCTCCTGGCCCCTGTGTGTGTGTGTGTGTGTGTGTGTGTGTGTACGTGTGCATGTGCATGCATGTATATATGTATGTACAGTGGTACCTCGAGTTACGATATTTTTCGTTCGAGAATGCTGTTCAAGTGCCATTACCAAACAAATTTATCCCCATAAGGAATAATGTAAAATAGACTAGTCCTTTTACACCCCAAAAATATACTTACAAAGAATTTAAAAAATAAACTTACATAAAAGGGCGATTTTGGGGACCATCGTAACTCGAGGTACCACTGTATATGTGTACAGTGGAACCCGGTTAACGAAAGAAATTCATTGCAGAAGCCTGCTCAAGTGCCATTACCGAGCAATTTACTTCCTTAAGAAATAATGTCTTTTAGGTTAGTCTATTTCAGACCCCAAATACACTTCCACAAGCACTTACAATATTATACTTACATAATTGCACGATTTCGGGGTGTTGTTAACCGGGGTTCCACTGTACTTTCATGTATACAGTGGACCCTCGGTTAACGAAAACTTCATCCCAGAAGCCTGCTCAAGTACCATTACCGAGCAATTTACTTCCTTAAGAAATAATGTCACGTAGGTTAGTCTATTTCAGACCCCAAAAATACACTTCCACATGCACTTACAATATTATGCTTACATAATTGTACGATTTCCGGTGTGTTCGTTAACCGAGGGTCCACTGTATATGTATGTTGGTGTTTTGTAAACTTCAGTAATATATGTGTGATTTTTCTATTCACATTATGTATGACACTTCAAGCATGACCTAAAGTTTAAACTTTGAAAATATACTGAAATTCCATTGGAAGTCATATTTAAGGTTATTGAATATAATACAGTAACATTAATCATATTGAAAATTACGTATAACAGTGGTTCAGAAAAGCTAACATACTGTATTTAGAATGATATTTAAAATGTTCTTATTTCAATTAACACTGCAGTTGTTGGTGTGGAAAGTTTGAAATCAAACTTGATGTAATGCATGGTCACATCCTGACAGTGTTCTTTTAATTTTTTTTTCATCTTATTGGCCTTCATGTGTTGTATAAATTATCGTATGAAATGCTTTAAGACAAACATTATTCAGGTAAAAGGACACATGTGCAACTAATGTGGCATTTTATTGTGGCAACATTTCACTCTCCAGGAGCTTTGTCAAGCCATTACAAACAATACACAATGTCACATTAGTTGCACATGTGTACTTTTACATATGATAGTGTCAGTAATTCTTACCATTATTACAAACATATTTCAGTCTGTATGTTTTTCAGGAGTGGGATGTTGAGCTTGTCTCGGCAGGTGGCTTTAAGGACTACGATCTTTCATTTTTGTAACCTTTCCCCGGCTGTGAGCCGTTGTAGCAATATATTTCCGATTGTATCTTCATCTGCCAGTAGTTCACCACATCTTCACACCATGTCCACTGTGGCATCTCCTCCGACGGCTGCCACTAAGACCTTTGGAATTGAGAAAAGTGTTTGGTAAGAAAATTCTATAATTTTATTATTGGAATTTATCTTTCATTCATTTTATGTTCCAATTGATGGTGAAATTATATTGAATAACATAAAGGAATGAATTTGCTTATTAAATCTTGAGGTATATATTGAATACCTTATATACAGTAGACCGTCATTTAGCACGGTAGTTACGTTCCTGAAAACGTCGTGTTAGGTAAAATCGTGTTAGATAATTAAAAGAACTTATGGGAAAAATAGGGTTACGTTCCTGGGAGTCCCAAAAAGCCAAACAAGTTTTTAGACCAACAGATCTTGCAAAAATTGTAGGTAAATATGTAATTGTAGTTCATTTCGTGATATATTACTGCTTAAGACTACAAATGCAATAGAAATAATAGTATTTCTTACCTTAAATTGTGGGTAATGATGTTTGTGGATGGTTGTGAAGAGAGTGGATATGAATGGTGTGGCCCTACTGGGCTGAGGTGGATGGTTGTTGGTTGTCGGTAGAAGTGGATGGTAGAGGTTCTGGTACTGAAGTCGATGGTTGTATTGCAGTGTGCATAAATTCTGTAATGAATCTCTGAGCTCTTTTACCCTGCAGTACATTATACAGCTAACGGTAAGGCATCATCAGCTGGTTTAGACCCTGTTTCAAAGCCCTGCTTCTAGCTTTGTCAGGGTCCTCTTCAGTGAAAAAGTCTGCTAGTTTAGCAGCAACATGGAACTGCTCACGTAACTGCTGCAATGTTAACTGTTTTTCTTCAGGTTCTTCTTCATCTTCTTCTGTTATCTCCCTCCCTTGTATCTGTGCATCGAACTCTTCCAACATTTCCTCTGGACTCCTGTCTTCATCATCATCATCATCTTCTAAGAGTTCATTCACATCTTCATTCATATCTTCAAAACCATCACCTGGTAATCTCCTTGCCAGCTGAACAATTTCCTGAACCTGACTCAAGCAAGGGAAAACCAGTGAAAGAATTAACTACAGAAGGCCATAACTTTCCCCAGCCTGCATTTAATGTTGATTGGCACACTTCATTCCATGCACTTCTAGCATAGCTGGTGGCATCTGCAATGTTAAATTTACTCCAGAAGCTTGGTACTGCCAGGTTTGAGTCAGCGTCCATTGATGCAACTATAGTTTTTTTATAACTTTTTTTGTGTAGTTACACTTGAATGTCTTAATAACTCCCCGGTCCAGTGGTTGAATCAGAGATGTTGTATTTGGTGGTAAAAATACAACTTTTACATGTGGGGTCACATCCAGCAAAGCTTGTGGATGAGTACGGGAATTATCAAGAATGAAGAGTCTTGAATGCAAGGTTCTTGCTGTGCAGGTAAAACTTGACTTCAGGAATAAAGTGATGCTTAAACCAGTCAATAAATATTTCCTCTGTCATCCATGCTGACTGGTTTGACCTCCAAATTATTGGTAAGGTGTTTTTATCCCAACCTTTCAAAGCACGAGGATTCTTAGAGCGGTAAATAACCATGGGCTTACACTTGAAATCACCTGATGCATTACCGCAAAGGAGCAAGGTGAAGCGATCCTTTGCTCTCTTGAAGCCTGGTGCACTTTTCTCTTGCTGACTGATATAAGTTTGTGTTGCATTTTCTTCCAGAAAACACTTGCCTTGTCAGCATTAAACACTTGATGTGGCTCATAGCCACCCTCAGAAATATGTTTCTGAAATTCAGCAGGGAAATTACTTATTGCTGTATGATCAGCTGAAGCACTTTCACCAGAAAACTTAATATTATGTAACTTATTATGCAACTTAAAGTTGTGGAACCAGCCTGTGCTAAACACACACTCGTTTTCAGGCCTTCCTTATCACACACTGCTTTAAATAACTGTAAGGCCTTTTCCCTAATTAAGAGGAAATTAAGTGGTGCACCTTTCTTTGTTTTCTGTTTGATCCACTCAAGCAACAAGTTTTCTGTTTTATTTACTTGTTGGGACCTACGTGTCATTCTTTTCATGAGCTCACATTTTGGGTTATTCATTACACAAGCTCGTATATTCGCCTCATTCTTCCTAATTGTACGAACTGACGCTTCATTAAGGCCATAGGCCCTCACTATATCCACCACACGTGAGCCACTCTTAAGCTTATCTAATATCTCGATTTTCTTTGTAATTCCTAGACTTGAACGCTTAAACCTTTTCTTGTCACTTGCTGGAACACTTGTATGCTTACTGGGTGCCATGATTGCTTGGCAGATTTATCAAAATGCAATGAAAATGAGAAAATGTATGTAAATAAACACAGCGAGCTTCCCGATTATTGTACGACATGCACACGTATGAACCAAACTAAACGCTGGGAGGGATGCGTGGGTGGGTGAGGGTGGCGGGGGATAGCAGTAGGACTCCCCCACTGACTCAATGGTTTGACCCACCGCGGGCGACCGCGCACTCAAACTTTTTTCCCCTCCCGCGAACCGTGTAATATCAATTTTATGTCGTGTTGGATAAAAATGTGCCGCAATTCTTCAATCGTGCAATACCCAAATCGTGCAACATAAACTCGTGCTAAATGACGGTCTACTGTATATATATTCACTGTACACCTAGTTTTAGTTTCTTGTATATTTTGTAAAAGTTTTTATACCTGCTTTTCAGTTTAGGAGACCTGGTTTGAGTCTAGGAAATAGAACAATGACCCCATGCTTTTTCCCACTCTTCTAATGTCTTTTCGAAGATTTTTATGAGCCTTATGAAATAATTAAAAAACCCTCATGATGAAAAAGACTGATTATTTGTAATTTGTTTTACTGAAAATTGTCTTTGGCATTGACCGTTGTTTTGCACAGAGAATTTTTGCTTTAAGGACTTCCCTATTAGAGATACGTATGTTGTAAGGTGTTTCTTGGGAAAAATAAAAACAAACACACATACAGTATAGTATATACTGTAATCTATACAGTACATATAGTAAACCTGCATAAGGTCATTATACCTTGGACCCCCGGTTAACGAAAAAACTTCATCCCAGAAGTCTGCTCAAGTGCCATTACCGAACGAATTTACTTCCTTAAGAAATAATGTCACATAGGTTAGTCTATTTCAGACCCCAAAAATACACTTCCACAAGCACTTACAATATTATACTTACATAATTGTTCAATTTCCGGGGTGTTCGTTAACTGGGGGTCCACTGTATTCAGACGCACTTTTACACTATGACCTCATTTCTATTAGTGATTCTCTATGTAACATTTAAAAAGATTGACTAGATTACAAAAAGAAATAAAATATGCTGATCAAATTCAAATTAAAAATTCAAATTCAAATTCAATTCAAATTCAAATTCTTTATTTCGAGTAATATACAAGGTGGGGTGTACTTATAATTATACATTTTATGAAGTAGATATTACAAGATGGCCAATAATATGCCTAGGTTTGCCTAGGCTTTTCAGGCAGTCTTATGATAGGTCTTACTCAATAGTGACACAATGTTTATACATATAGTAAGGTTAGGTAATTGTAGTGATTAACTAGGTTTACAAATTTGAGGTACTGGAATTTAAACATTTAAGAATTTAACAATTAGTTTAAGTATTTAGCAATTAGTTTATATATTAATGATAAAGGTGATGTATTGGCATAATACAGTTTCTATATTGGAGTGTCTTAGGCAAACTTATGACTAGCTTAAGAATTATGAAGCAATAGTTGTATTAGAATTTTGGTTAGTACTGTGCAAAGCAAGGCACCAATGTGAATAAAATATATGAAGATTTGTTCAGATACTGCATATGAAAATATAGTCAACCAGTTCATTTAAAAAATTAAATCCAGAAATTTTAAATTTAAATGCCAGAAATGATAAAACAGCCTTAGAAGAAATTAATTTGAAAAAAAGGCATAATGATTAGAGTCAAAACTCTTATTAACCCTTTCAGGGTCCAGAGGCCAAATCTCAGAGTGACAGCCAGGGTCCAAGAATTTTCAAAAAAAAATTTTGTTATTTTTCTTATGAAATGGTAGAGAATCTTTTCTGAAGGTAATAAAATAAAAAGTATGAAATTTGATGGAAAATTGATGAAATTATGCTGTCGTGAATTTTGATTCGTCAGCGATATTTACGCATCTGCGATTTTGCCGTCTTTGACTCCCATTTTAGGCCAATTACATTATTCCAGTTGACCAAATTCTTAGCTATTTCGCTAGTATTACTTCTATTCTATCGATTGAGCACAAGAAATCGCCCAGTCAACTGTTTCAACTACATACGTACAAAATAAAGTGATCAGAAATTGGTAATTTGGCCAATTTAACACAAAGTTCAAAATATTCCAATTTCAAAATAGGGTCCAGAATAAACAATGCAGGCATTCCTGGCACTAAACTAACATTTCCTCTGTTCATTAGTTACGTTTTCAGGCTTTACAAATGAATTCCATTTTTATTTTTATTCACATAATGAATTTTATTCAAACAAATTAATTGAAGATTTACTGTTATGCAATATTGTAATAATTGTATAAATAATATCACCACATTTGTTAATGTATATTAGACCCACCAGCTGGTGCGATTAGACGTGTGAGGTCATTTGTTTACTTGAACATCAGCAAAATTTAACATTTCCACTACTTTGAACTCAGTTTCAAGCCATTTGCAGTACTAAAACCAATCAAAATCATCTCTATTTCTGTAATATATCTTCCATTCTATCAAATGAGACCAAGAAATCGCAAATACGTACAACTATAAAAAACATACGAGAAAACACTGCAAAGTCGCTGTTTTCTATGTGGTGCATACTTACCACATAGAAAACTACTTTATCTTACACATATCCAAAGCAAAATACACTTATTGATATCTGTAACTCCCCTTATTTACATGACTGTAAACATAAAATTCTGAATATGTGTACAGCTATTGTTTCATAATTCTTAAGCTAGTCATAAGTTTGCCTAAGACACTCCAATATAGAAACTGTATCATGCCAAAACGAGACCATTTCCATTAATAGATAAAATAATTGTTAGGTTTTTAAATATTTTGAACTACAGTGGACCCCCGAGTTTCGTAAAAACTTCACTCCTGAAGTCTGCTCAAGTGCCATTACCGAACGAATTTACTCCCTTAAGGAAAAATTTCACGAGGTTAGTCTATTTCAGACCCCCAAAAATACACTTCCACAAGAACTTACAAAATTATACTTACATAATTGCACGATTTCCGGGTATTCGTTAACCGAGGGTCCACTGTACCTTAATTTTGAAAATCTAGTTAATCACCACAATTACCTAACCTTAATGGTGTACATACCAGTATGATCCATATCCTGTGTCAATATAGAGTAAGAACTAGTATTAGTTTTCCAAAATCCAGGCTCCCAAAGGGCCCACTTGTAATAAGTAAGTGGACCCTCGGTTAACGAAAAACTTCCTTCCAGAAGCCCTCAAGTGCCATTACTGGAACAATTTCTTCCTTAAGAAATAATGTCACGAGGTTAGCTATTTCGACCCCAAAAATACACTTCCACATGCACTTACAATATTATACTTACATAATTGAACGATTTCCGGGTTTTCGTTAACCGAGTGTCCACTGTATTTTATAATATGTAATAATATCATATAAGATGTAAACCCCACGTTGTAATATTAACAGAGAAATAAAAATTTTAATTTTAATTTTTAATAGATGTATTCTCTCATATCTAGGCCCAAATTTACTCACAGCTTATTTGAGTGAGCTTAGCTCATGGGTAGGAACTACGGTTTGGATCTCAACTCAAAGCCATAGAACTACGGCACAGACCCTGAAAGGGTTAATGGTTGTAAAAAAAATAATTTGAAGGTGTGTTACTATGAAGGCCCCCAAAAATTTTTATTAAGGATGAAGAAAAATACTAAATCACAGGAAGAAATGTGTGAAAAGTAAATATAAAGTTATAGACTGAATTTAAAAAAAAAAATAAAAGAAATGGTGTAAATCTCCAAAGATTGAAATGGGTTCATTGGGGAAAACAAAAAAAAGCTACTTGGAATTTTGTGGGGGTCCCTTCAATCCCAAGACCACTAAAACCCAATAAAAGGTGTAGTCGAATGATAAAAACCCACCCAGACAACATTCCCCAATATTCAAAAGTCTAAAACTACTCACTGTCAAGAACATCCATACTTATTATTGTGCCTACATTTATAAAACCCCCACCAAACATAAACCCTAAACTCAAACTTTCCTCACCAACATTAACAGGACGCATGACCATAACACTAGAAAAGATCACTGTTTGATGTACCCCGTCCATATCACACTGTGCAAAAACTCTTTTACATAAAGGGCCCCAAAATTTGGAATTCATTACCAGTAAATACTAAAGTAACCCGGTCTGAACATCAATTTAAGACTTCTCAAAACCACATACTCACCCAAACTAAAAACTCAATATGTACTAATACTTGACTTTACCAAAAAATATAATTTTTTTATTTACATTGATATAAACAACCTGTACAGTGGACCCCGGTTTTTGATTTTTCTTTCCAGAATGCTGTTAAAAGATTACCAAACGAATTTATCTCCAAAGAAATGATGTAAAATAGACTAGTCCTTTTAGACCCCAAAATTACATTACAAAAGATTTAAAAATCAACTTACATAAAAGGGGGTGTGTTTGGGGACCATCAAGTCGGGTCCCCTGTATTTTGTAATTGAAAGCATATTTAATATTTAGCTTTTTTTACTTGTAACTAAAATGCATTTTCTCCCTTAGGCAGCTTTTCTAAGAGACCAAAAGGGGGAAACAGGTGGTCGGTAAAGTAGTTGTGGTGGATAAAAATGAGTTTTTTTCCCAGATAGTAAAATAGCAGAAAATTCTTAACCAACAGATTTGCTTCCAAATCAATTGACCCAGTTGATTTTGTCCTGTATTTCCGAAGTCCATTCTTTATACCTTACTTAATTGTAAGGTATGAGTATGTAAGGATTATAACCTGTGCACATACAGTGGTCCTCGAGTTACGATGGTCCCCAAAATCCCCCTTTATGTAAGTTTTTTTTTTTAAATGCTTTTGTAGGTATTTTTTTTTAAAGGACTAGTCTATTTTACATTATTCCTTATGGGGAAAATTCGTTTTTAATGGCACATGAACAGCATTCTAACAAAAAAATATCGAATCGAGGTACCACTGTATATGTGTGTGGGTGGGTGGATGGGCGTTTGTGTGTGGGGTTTGTGTGTTTTTTGTGGGGTTTGTGTGTTTGTGTGTGGGGTTTGTGTGTTTGTGTAGGGGATAAAAAAAATAGTACATACATGTTTACATAATATTGATTTCCCACTGTTTTAAAACATTGATAATTAATTATATATTTTCCCTTTCCCGGGGGTTGAATTCATTCAGTTGGCACTAGGGGGTTCTCAACCTTGGGAAAGGGTTTTTCCTGATTTTGGCCCCAATAACTGTGAGGAAAGCACTTGCTGGCACAAGTGAAACAAATTTTCCCCCTAAATCAGTACACACGTGGTTTGTAAGTCTTTATTGAGTTAAAATTTTGGGGGGATTTTAAGTTTTCTAAAAATAAATGTAATGATGTTTAGTTTTTGACTACTGTTCTTCTACTAATTTGTTTGTTTTTTTCTTAAATGTTGCTAAAAGTTTCATCTTTCAAAACAGTGGACCCCTGGTTTTCGTAATTAATTCATTCCAGAATGCTGTTCAAGTGGGTTCCCCCAAAGAATTTGTTCCCATAAGGAATAATGTAAAATTTGATTAGTCCTTTTAGACCCCCAAAATACACTTACAAAGCACTTACAAAAATACTTTTAAAAATTGTTCGAGTTTGGAGCAAAACACCGAGTCCACTGTATATTTTACTTGATACTCATTTTTCCAAGACTTATTTATATACTATTGCAGCCTTTACCCATGCGCTTGGCATCAGGGCCAAATTCATAAAATGCTTTATCTATATAGAAATGCAAAGCTTCACTAGCATGGGTGCTTGTTGTAATTTAGAGAAAGAACTTTGATTCTTTGGGGATCCCAAAAGGTTTAAAATCATGTTAGTTGCACTGACATCACAAAAAATAATCTTTGAGAGGATCCTAAAAATAACTTAATTTCACAAACCAGGTCATTGTAGTTTGAGAGAAATTATAGTCCATCCTTGTAATTTTTACCCTATAAGAAAAACATAGATTTTGATTGTGGGCCAGTGGCCTGGGGCAAAAGCTCTTCCCTGGTCAGGATTCGATTCGGGAAAAGGGAGAAACATTGGGTGTGTTTCCTTACACCTGTTTTCCATGTTCACTATAAGTAAAATGGGTACCTGGGTGTTAGTCGACTGGTGTTCACATCCTGGGACAAAAATGACCTAATTTGCCTGAAATGCTCTGCATAACAAGGGGCTTTCTATATACAGTCATCCCTCGGTTTTTTATTGTCCCAGTTTTTACCGATTTTGGTTTTCGCTGACTTTTTTTGAGGAAAATTTGTCCAGTTTCGCCGATTGTCTTAGTTTCGCCACCCTATGGGACCTGTCCACCAGTGCCGCCATACAAGGCCGAGGCCGCCACCCACGCCCCCCAGCACCCCCACGCACATTTTCACGCAGCTAGCATTGTTTTTGCTTGAGGAACATCCCCGGAGTTTATACAAAACATTTATTAAAATTCATTGTTTTTCCCTTGATTTTGGTGTGACTACTAAATAAGCCAAATGGCCCAAAAAAGCTCCTAGTGCCAGTCCTTTGGTAAAAAAAGGGGAAAAAAGATGGAGTTTAAGAGTGTAGCATGTTGCGGGGGTGTAGCATGTTGCGGGGTGTAGCAGGTGGGGGGGAGGAGCAGGTATGGGAGGAGCAGGTTGGGAGGGAGTGTGCAGGGAGGGGGGGTAGCATGTGCAGGGGGGGTAGCATCTACAGGGGGTGTAGCATGTATGCAGGGAGGTAGCATGATGCAGGAGGAGATTTTTCAGGGAGTGTGGCATGTATGCAGGAGTGTAGCAGGTATGCGGGGGGTAGCAGGTATGCAGGGAGTGTAGCAGGTATGCAGGGAGTGGTGGGGCAGGGAGGGGCATCTATGAGGGAGTGTAGCATGTATGCAGGGGGTGTAGCATGTATGCAGGGAGTGTAGCATTTATGCAGGGAGTTGGATGTATGCAGGGGGTGTAGGGGGGGATGCAGGAAGGACCCCAGATAAAGGGCTTGGTACCAATCCTTATGGAAGGGGGTTCCCTTCCAAAATAGGGGCTCTTCCCTCTCCACTCCTTCTCTCTTCCATCCAGCAACATAGTCTTCAAAAGGAAGGCACATAGAATTCCATTTGTGCATGTAAATCTATCTTTAAGGCCCCAATTTTTTTTTTCCAAACTTCTGGGTTTTGGAACGGGTTAATTGAATTTCCCTTATTTCTTATGGGAAAAAAGTTTTTTTTCCGATTTTGGTTTTAGCCATCCATCTGGAACGGATTATCGAAACCGAGGGATGACTGTAGTAGTGTCAGTGATATCAGCTAGGCCTGTGTACCCTGTACATGTATTGTAGAAATAAAGATATTATTATTATTCTATTTTCTTTCTTTCAACACGTCAGGCGTTTCCCACCGAGGCAGGGTGGCCCAAAAGGAAAACGAAAGTGTCTCCTTTTACATTCAGTAATATGTATATTCAGGAGAAGGGTTACTAGCCCCTTGCACCGGCATTTTAGTCGCCTCTTACACGCATGGATATTATTATTTTTATTATTATTATTATTATTATTATTATTATTATGTGTACGGACTTGGGAAAGATATTTGATAAATGTGATCACTGAATGGCTGTTTATAAAGTGTTTTCAGAATATACAGTGGTACTCGAGTTACGATGGTCCCAAAATCGCCCTTTTATGTAAGTTTATTTTTTAAATGCTTTAGTAAGTATATTTTGGGGTGTAAAAGGACTAGTCTATTTTACATTATTCCTTATGGGGATAAATTGCTTTGGTAATGGCACTTGAACAGCATTCTCAACGAAAATATCGTGAACTCGGTACCACTGTATATAACTGGTAAAGTAGCAAGATTAATACTATTGAAAATTCTAAAGCAGATCTCAAAGAGGTAAAAATTAATTGACTGCAGTGAACAATTGAGCTCTGCAAGACACACTGTCTATGCACCTTACTTTTCTAGCCCTCTTAGTAAATAAAACAACAACGAAAAAACAGAAAATGGAGCACAGCCTTGGCTTCCGTTGCAGATGATATCAAATACAGTGGACCCCCGAGTAACGTAAAACTTCATCCCACAAGCCTGCTCAAGAGCCATTACGAACAATTTACTCCTTTAAGGAATAATGTCACGTAGGTTAGTCTATTTCAGACCCCCAAAAATACACTTCCACAAGCACTTACAATATTATACTTACATAATTTTACGATTTCCGGGGTGTTCATTACTCGGGATCCACTGTACAATGTACTACAAAACTTATCTCGCAAAGGCCAATGGAAATCTAGCTGTATTAACAAAGTTTTCCATTTGGCAACTTAAAACTTCATCTTGACCAGCAACAAATTACAAATATATTTCACTATAATAAATTGCAGAAAAATATATGAATAAAAACACACACGGACAATTCTGTTGTAGACAGCATTTTGCTCATGATTAATGAGCTTAGATTCATCATGGCTCTAGGTAGTAGGTTGGTAGACAGCAACCGCCCGGGAGGAACTACCTTCCTGCCAAGTGAGTGTAAATGAAAGCTGTAATTGTTTTACATTATGGTAGGATTGCTGGTGTCTTTTCTCTGTATCATAAACATGCAAGATTTCAGGTACGTCTTGCTACTTCACTTACACTTAGGTCACACTACACATATATGATTTTTTTTTTTCAACAAGTCGGCTGTCTCCCACAGAGGCAGGGTGACCCAAAAAGAAAGAAAATCCCAAAAGAAAATACTTTCATCATCATTCAACACTTTCACCACACTCATACATAATCACTGTCTTTGCAGAGGCGTTAGATAGACAGCTGAGAATAGTCCCTCCCAGCTGTCACTATCCCAGACCCCTCCTTTAAAGTGGGCATTGTACTTCCCATTTCCAGGACTCAAGTCCAACTAAATCAATTAACTGGTTTCCTGAATCCCTTCAAAAATGTTACCCTGCTCACACTCCAACAGCTCGTCAGGTCCCAAAAATCATTTGTCTCCATTCACTCCTATCTAACACGCTCACACATGCTTGCTGGAAGTCCAAGCCCTCGCCCACAAAACCTCCTTTACCCCCTCCTCCAACTTTTTCTAGGACGACCCTACCCGCCTTCCTTCCCTACAGATTTATACGCTCTCTAAGTCAATCTACTCTGATCCATTCTCTCTAAATGACCAAACCACCTCAACAACCCTCTTCAGCCCTCTGACAAATACTTTTAGTAACTCCACACCTCCTAATTTCCACATTCAATTTTCTGCATAATATTTACACTACACATTGCCCTTAGACAGGACATCTCCACTGCTTCCAGCCTCCTCCTCGCTGCAGCATTTGCAACTCCATGCTTCACACCCATATATGAGTGTTGGTACCACTATACTTTCGTACATTCCCTTCTTTGCCTCCATGGATAACGTTTTTGTCTCCACAGATACCTCAACGCACCAATCATTTTTTTCCTTCATCAATTCTATTGTTAACCTCATCCTTCATAAACCCATCCACTGACACGTCAACTCCCAAATATCTGAAAACATTTACTTCTTCCATGATCCCTCTCTCCAATGTGATATCCAATTTTTCTTTATATAAATCGTTTGATACCCTCATCACCTTACTCTTATCTATGTTCACTTTCAACTTTCTACCTTTACACACCCTCCCAAACTAGTCCACTAACCTTTGCAACTTTTCTTTAGAATCTCCCATAAGCACAGTATCATCAGCAAAAGTAACTGTGTCAACTCCCATTTTGCATTTAATTCCCATAATTTAATCCCACCCTCTCCCCAACACCCTAGCATTTACTTCTTTACAACCCCATCTATAAATATATTAAACAACCTTGGTGACATTACACATCCCTGTCTAAGACCTTTTACCGGAAGTAATCTCCCCTCTCCTACACACCCTAACCTGAGCCTCACTATCCTCATAAAAACTCTTACAGCCTTCAGTAACTTACTACCTATTCCATACACTTGCAACATTTGCCACATTGCTCCCCTATCCACTCTATCATATGCCTTTTCTAAATCCATAAATGTAATGAAAACTTCTCTACCTTTATCTAAATACTGTTCACATATATGCTTCACTGTAAACACTTCATCTACACATCCCCTACCCACTCTAAAGCCTCCTTGCTCATCTGCAATCCTACTCTCTGTCTTACCTCTAATTCTTTCAATAATAACCCTGCCATACACTTTACCTGGTATACTCAGTAAACTTATTCCCCTATAATTCTTAAACTCTCTTTTATCCCCTTCCCTTTATATAAAGAACTATACATGCTCTCTGCCAATCCCTAGGTATCTTTCCCTCTTTCATACATTTATTAAACAAAAATACCAACAACTCAAGCACTATATCCCCTCCTGCTTTTAACATTTCTGTCATGATCCTGTCAGTTCCAGCTGCTTTACCCCTTTCATTCTACGTAATGCCTCACGCACCTCCCCACACTCACATCCTGCTCTTCACTCCTAAACGATGTTGTACCTCCCTGGCAGTACATGAAATTACTGCCTCCTTTTTCATCGACATTTAAAAGTTCTCAAAATATTCCCGCCATCTACCCAATACCTCCAGCTCCCCATCTACTAACTCCCCTACTCTGTTTTTAACTGACAAATCCATTCATTCCCTAGGCTTTCTTACCTTGTTTATCTCACTCCAAAATTTTTCTTGTTTTCAGCAAAATTTCTTGACAGAGCCTCTCCATTCTTTCATCCGCTCTTCTTTTGCACTCTCTCACCACTCTCTTCAACTTTCTTTACTCTCCATATACTCTGCTCTTCTATTAACACTTCTATTTTGTAAAAACCTCTCATAAGCTACCTTTTTCTCTTTTATCACACCTTTACTTCATTCCACCACTCCTCTTTCCTCCTGCACCCACCCTCCTATAGCCACAAACGTCTGCCCCACATTCTAATACTGCATTTTAAAAATATCCCGACTGTCTTCAACCCCCCTACTCATACCTGCACTAGCCCACCTTTCTGCCAATAGTTGCTTATATCTCACCCTAACTTCCTCCTCCCTTAGTTTATACACTTTTACCCCTCTCTTACTTGCTGTTGCCATTTTCTTTTGTCCCATCTACCTTTTACTCTAACTGTAGCTACAACTAAATAATGATCCGATATATCTGTTCCTCTATAAACATGTACATCCTGAAGCCTACCCATCAACCTTTTATCCACCAATACATAATCCAACAAACTACTTTCCTTACGTGCTATATCATACCTTGTATATTTATTTATCCTCTTTTTCATAAAATATGTATTACTTATTACCAAACCTCTTTCTACACATAGCTCAATTAATGGTTCCCATTTACATTTACCCGGCACTCCAAATTTACCTACTACTCCTCCACAACATTTTTACCCACTTTAGCATTAAGATCCCCAACCACAATTACTCTCTCACTTGGTTCAAAACTCCCACACACTCACTCAACATTTCCCAAAATCTCTTCTCTCTCTACACTTCTCTCTTCTCCAGGTGCATAAACACTTACTATAACCCACTTTTCACATCCAACCTTTATTTTACTCCACATAATCCTTGAATTTATACATTTATATTCCTCTTACCTGCCATAACTGATTATTCAACATTATTGCCACTCCTTCTTTAGCTCTAACTCTATTTGAAACCCTGACCTAATCCCATTTATTTCTTCCCACTGAAACTCTCCTACCCCTTCAGCTTTGTCTCACTTAAAGCCAGGACATCCAGCTTCTTTTCATTCATAACATCTACAATCATCTCTTTCTTATCATTCGCACAACATCCACGCACATTCAAACATCCCACTTTGACGGTTTTCTTCTTTCTTTTTTCAGTAAATCTATACAGGAAAAGGGGTTACTAGCCCATTGTTCCCGGCATTTTAGTTGACTTTTACAACACGCATGGCTTACGGAGGAAAGATTCTTATTCCACTTCCCCATGGATATGAAAGGAAAAGCAATAAGAACAAGAACTATTAAATAAAATCAAAGAAAACTCAGATGAGTGTGTATACATAAACGTATACATGTATGTGTAGCGTGACCTAAGTGTAAGTAGCAAGACGTACCTGAAATCTTGCATGTTTATGAGGCAGAAAAAGACACCAGCAATCCTACCATCATGTAAAACAAATACAGGCTTCCTTTTACACTCACTTGGCAGGACAGTAGTATTCCTCCCTGGGTGGTTCTGACTACCAACCTACTATACCTATTATATACATGTACAAGCCTATACAGTGGACCCCGAGTTTCGTAAACCCCGGAAATCGATACAATTATGTAAGTATAATATTGTAAGTGCTTGTGGAAGTGTATTTTTGGGGGTCTTGAAATAGACTAACGTACATGACATTTTTCCTTAAGGGAGTAAATTGCTCGGTAATGGCGCTTGAGCAGACTTCAGGAGTGAAGTTTTTACGAAACTCGGGGGTCCACTGTATATACACACCCCTCTGGGTTTTCTTCTATTTTCTTACTAATACTTATTCTTGTTTATTATTGTTAATCTCCTTAGGGAAGTGTAACAGAATTCTTCCTCCATAGGCCATGCGTGTTGTTATAGGTGACTAAAATGCCAGGAACAAGGGGCTAGTAACCCCTTTTTCTGTTTACATTAGTAAAGTTAAAAAGAGAAACTTTTGTTTTTCTTTTTGGGCCACCCTGCCTCGGTGGAATATGGCCAGTTTGTTGAAAGAAGAAGAAAGGTTCATCATTGTCACTAGTTGACTCTGCCAAATACTAAGTTTGCATAAGTTAGAGTGATATTGAATGATCCTTGGATGAGGCTGTATTGATGAGCTTGACGGGCTAGATACTGTCCAGACTTGGTGGTACATATGAAAATATAAATGCAATGTATAGTGCAAATTCAGTAAGCGTGCATTTTATTGACGACTATTTTTCTATGATATGCAACAGTTCTGCAGTGAGATAATAATATTGTAGGTATTAATGGCTTTATAATGTTGCTTCCAAATTGTACATTGAGTACAGTAAATATTTTTTTAACAGTTCTTTGTTTATTTTTCTCTTCCATTCTGTCTTTGTTTTTTTCTCATCACATTTTCACACAAGAATGTGTGGTATTTGATTCCAGCAAGTGGTGCCTAACAATCACATTACTGTGTAGAATTTTTTGTGATAAATGGTTTTGAAAACCGACAAGTTGAAGATCGAGACATGGAGTTGAATCCAGAATGAGGGGCTGATTACCTCAAACTCCTCCTCTCCTTACACCTTTCTGCTTTGTATTGGACTGATGAAGCCACTGTGTGGCGAAACGTTTCCTTAATAAAGATTCCCATATGTTGCATAAGTGTCTCAATCTTCAGATTTTTTTTTATAAAATTGCTGCAAATATTCTTTTAATTGTTGCCAACATTTAGAATGTTGCATATTGCTGTTTCTTAAAGATTGGGTATGTCTGAGATGGGAGAAGGTATCAGTGATATAGAAAGATAATGTAGTAATAATACGTAAAATAGATAAAGTAGAAATATATTGTAGCGAGGGGCTCTTGATTTAAGAAATTGGAGCTTCTGTATCCTTACTTGGATCTAACTTTAATGTCTCCCATTTTCCCTAGGTGCTGTATATAATCCATATTGGGTTTAGTGCTCCCCCACAAATTTAATAATACTGTAATAATAATACTAAATGCTGTCAAGAGTTTTTATGAGGATAGTGAGGCTCAGGTTAGGGTGTAGGAGAGAGGGAGATGACTTCCCAGTAAAAGTAGGTCTTAGACAGGGATGTGTAATGTCACCATGGTTGTTTAACATATTTATAGATGGGGTTGTAAAAGTAGTAAATGCTAGGGTGTTGGGGAATCAAATACAAAATGGGAGTTGATACAATTACTTTTTGCGATGATACTGTGCTTTTTGGGGGATTCTAAAGAAAAGTTGAATGTTATGGACGAGTTTGGGAGGGTGTGTAAAGGTGAAAGTTGAAAGTGAACATAGATAAAGTAAGGTATGAGGGGATCAAATGATTTAGATGAAGAAAACTGTATTACATTGGGGGAGGGGGATAAAAAGTGATTATGTTCAGAGATTTGGGAGTTGACTTGGTGGATAGGTTTATGAAGGATGGGTTAACCATAAAATTGATGAAGGAAAAAAAGGGGGTGGTACTTGAGGTATCTGTGGAGACAAAACGATCCATGGAGGGAAAGAAGGGAATGTACAAAAATAAGTGGTCCAGTCTCTTATATGGGGGAAATGGGTTGTAAATGCCGGAGGAGGAGGCTGGAGGCAGTGGAATGTTGTGTCTAAGGGCAATGTGTGGTGTAAATATGCAGAGAATTAGTGTGGAAATTGGGGGTGTGGGTTACTAAAGGTATTAGTCAGAGTGCTGAAGAGGGGTTGTTGAGGTGGTTTGGTCATTTAAAAAATGGAACAAAAAAGAATGGTTGGAGACGATAAATCTGTGGGGAGTGAAGGCAGGGTAGGGGTTTCCCGAAAGGTTGGAAGGAGGGGTAAAGGAGGTTTTTTGGGCAAAGGGGTTGGATTCCCCGCAAGCATGCATGAGCATGTTAGATAGGGTGAATGGAGACAAAAAGGTTTTTACCCGACAAACTGTTGAAGTGTGAGCAGGTAATATTTTGTGAAGGGATTCAGGGAACCCAGTTAGCTGGACTTGAGTCCTGGTAGGAATACAATGCCTGCACTTTGGAGGGGTTTGGGATATTGGCAGTTAGAGGGACATCTAAACTGTCGTATCTGGCGCCTTTTAAAGACAGTGATTATGTAATGCTGGTAAAATGTTAAACTGATGATGAAAGTTTTTTTTCTTTGGGTTTTTTTTTCTTTTTTGGGGCATCCTGCCTCAGTGGGAAATGAAACGTGTTAAAAAAAAACTAACAAGTAAAGCCCTCATATGCTGCTTTTTTTTAAAATACAGTAACCCCCAGTTTTGTTACCTCCAAACTCGAACAATTATGTAAGTGTATTTTCGAAGTGCTTTTGTAAGTGTATTTTTGGGGGGTGAAATGACTAATCTAATTTACAGTCCCCTTTTGGGACAAATTTGTTCGATAACAGCACTCAAACAGCATTCTGGAAAGAATTTTTTAAAGAAAACGGAGGGGCCCTCTACCTTCTTTATTTCATCAGTGTATCCTTTAAAATATGTGTTCCATATTACCAAATAAAGTTTATGGGACTATTTGTGCATATTAAAAAATGGGGATACTTGGGGGTGTTCTGGGGTCAACGCCCCGCAGCCCAGTCCGTGACCAGGCCTGCAGTGGTTCAGGGCCATACCCATACTGTTACTGCTGGCTATGTGGCAGGGGAAGTAAAATATTTAACTGGCCTCAGGGAGAAATCCAAATATTTCTCTGTGAAACCTTTTTTTTTTTTTTTTTTTCTACTTCTCCACATGCATACATATTCTATGTATCACACGCAGTACCTAAAGTTACTGTGTTTCAGGGTCCCCCTCGCTTGGCGGCAGCAGTGGCGAAGCTGTACAAAAAATTTTGGGAGGTAGAGAAATCAACCCTCAGACTGAATTTGGGGGTTACTGCAGGAGCTTATGAGGGTCTTTTTGTCTCCATTATGGGGTAGTTTTATACTCCAGTGTTGTACAATATAATAAGCGGTATTATTGGTATTGTTAGCCCCCTCCTTCCTGTGGGTACCCCACCCCCAAAGATCCAACCTCCTAGTCTCGTCCCCCTCTATTGTACCGGGTTTTTAAATTTTTTGCATTCAACCTGACTGCCTGTGTGTACGATCTGACACTAGCTAGCTAGTGTTTTATCCTCTGTGACCTTTGCCATGTACAAATATGTTTTTTAAGTTCCATTCTTATCCCACCCCCACCCACCCCTAACTCAGAAACAGTCTGATTCTCTAAATTTAAATGAATTTTAGTCCATTCCTGGAATGAAAAAAAAAACCTGTTTACCTTTGGGCTGCAAGAATTCCTTCCCTGTTTTGGAAGAAAAGGGGCTCCTTAACGAGGGAGTTCCGCCCAAGACCACATCGGTAAACGAATTCATCGCTAAGTGAGGAGAAAAACTATAATGGTAGTGGGTTTGTGTCAACCATTTTTTTAATTGTTTTAATGTCACTTTTGCACCATTTATAATATTTTTGGTATTTTTTTTAAATGTTTATACAGTAGTGTACTGTATATTGAATTTTAAAAAGAATAGGGGGAAGTCAGCTCTAATATACATTATTTAGGTATGAATACTGGTCAGAGACCCTGTCGTAAGTCTGAGTCATCATTAAACAAAAGTACGTCGTTAAGTGAGGAGAGGCTGTAGTTTTAATCACTTAAATATGCTTTATAAATTAGGAATTTGTATTTATGGATAAGTTAAAGAATGTAGATAGTATGCATGGGTTAATTAGTCTTTATTTTTGTGTTTTTTTCTAGCACGTCAGCAAATGATTATATATGTGAGTACTACCCGTAGTTATTTGATAATTTGGTGATTAACATTGAATTTATGCAGTACCACATGTGTCATGCCTAGCATTTGTTAGTAATGGTACCTATTGAAGTGTTGATTACTTAGAGGGAGTTCCTAACAAGTACTTTAACATAGCACAAAAATTTTATTCTGCCTTAATTAGTTTAAAAAAAATTGCTTAAATGAAGTATGTATGGATGAAAATACTAATTTCTAAACTTAAGGAAGTTTGTGTGAGGTGGGTATACTGTAGGAAGAATTAAGAAGTTTTGACTCCATTTTTTTAGAATTTAAATATTTGGGTTTCTTCATTTTTGTTTAAATTTAAAATGATCTGTAGAAACATTGGGATTTCTTTGAAATATATTACACATTGGATGCCCAGATAACTCTTAAAAAAGATGTGCTAACAAAGTGTGTGTATGTATAAGCTAGTGTTAGTAGTAAGTGGGAGGTGTTGGATTATAGCTTGGTATAAAAGTTTAAATTTGCCGTTGCCAGAACTTTTAGCCTGTCCCCCTTCGGGGTTTGGAAATGTAAAAGGGGCACCAATATATTTACACAGATACACATTATTGGAGGCAGGAAGGGCAGGAGGGTAATCGGGGAAATTTTGATGTCAGCACAGTTCGGGAAAAAAAGGTGGTTGATTGAATTTATTGTGAATGGATTTTCTTCTTTAGGGGCACCCTACCTTGGGAGGGGATGGTCATTGAAAAAAAAAATAGTACGGGGTTTACACTTAAACTGAAAATATTTTTTTTTTTCCAGGATTGGGGGGAACCTTTGGGGATGAAGTGAATTTTTGAAAACCCTTTCCCCTTTTACTGCTATGTCCCTCAAGTCAAATTTGGGGGGGACCCCCGTCTTTTGTACCTTTTGGCCCCGAAGTTTTTCTTTTGAGCTGTGTTTCCCCCCCCAACTAAAAATAGTGCAAATTAGCAGTAATGCAGATAAGCATTTTCAAAAAAATTAATTCATTGCAATGTAAATATAAAATTTCAATTAAATTATGAGTAATTTAAAATACCCCTTTTTTCTAATTTGTCAAAGAAATACTCAGTTCCCCCTTCTTAACATTTATTTTTGAGCAGAAGAAAACTGAAGGAATAACATCATCAGGGGACGGGGGTTGGCCCCCCTGGAACTGGCAAATGCTTTTTAAATTTTATAAGACAAAGGCTATTGTAGTCAATAAAACCAAATAATCCACTTGGAAAGGTATGTACAATAGTCCATTTTTTATTGGTTTCTTAATAAAATTGTTTGTGTGGAAATTGGTAAGGTGAGCACAAATGCAAGGGTGTGCATCAATCAAGGTGAAACATGTCTGACCCCAAGCAAGTTAGTGAGGGAATGCTATATAAAAAAATTTTCAGACAAACAGTTAACTTTTTTTTGTGTATTCATTTTTTTTGAGGTGGGTTGTATTATTGTAAAAAGGCTCGCTGTCAAAAAAGTTTGCACTTGCAGTACTTCCCCATCCCTCCAAATTTACAGAAAGAGAGGGGGGAAAAATTTCCCCCAGGTCTTGCAAACTAGAAACCACAAATAATGTAAAAGTAACTGAATAATAAATTGTGTTTAAGATTTGGGCTCAGTTTGTGTTCCAGAGATCATATCTCTAATATAAGACTCCACTCTTTCAACAGGTGTACACAGAGGGAAAAGTTGACAATGATTGCTGACTTGTGCAAGAAGCACAACAGCATAGCTATCATGGATGAGGTTTTGAGTGGATGACCCAGGGGATAAAGCACGTCCGAATGGGTTAGTCTGTAGTGTGCAGTACTGGGTTATCACAGTATGACTTTTTTCTAACACGCTGGCTGTCTTCCACCAAAAAGCAGGGTGACCCTGGAAAAAGAAACACTTAACCATCATTCACACTATCACTGTCTTACCAGAGGTTTGCAGATATGACAGTTCAGACAGCAGATATCCCAAACCCCCTTTTGAGTGCAGGCATTGTATTCCACCTCAAGGACTGAAGTTCGCAACCGGTTTTCCTGAAGCCCTTCGCAAAAAATTACCCCGCTCATACTCCAACAGCTCATCAAGTCCAAAAACCATTTGTTTTCACTCACTCCTATCTAACATGCTACACATGCCTGCTATATGTCCAAGCCTCTTTCACAAAACCTCCTTACCACCTTCCCCCCATCCGGACTGCCGAGGGGCATTGACCCTAAACCCCTCCAGGTATACTCCAGGTATCCTTTCCTAGGATGACCCCCTACCTCACCTTCCCCCCACTACAGATTTATACACACCTCATAAATAATTTAATAAAATAAGCTTTTAAATATTATCTTGTTTTACTCTACTGTATATTACTGGATGACATGTGATGTAATGGACTTTTAAAATTTCAAAACCAAAAAATTATACTTTGATCTTTTTTATTTCAACTTTTTTCAGTTTCGAAAATTTTTCGGTTAATA
>WNWK01003430.1:0-68312 GCA_009830355.1 Cherax destructor | reverse complement strand
AATCTGTAAAAATTACGTTGCAATAATTTTATTTTTATTTTTTTTTTTTCATTTTTATTCACGATGGGGTTTTTTTTATTCATTTTTAAAGTTTTATTATTTCTAAATCTTTCTATTCAAAAAAGTTTTTTTTTTATGAATTTTTTTTTTTTCTATTCTTCGTAATTTTCCTAAGGGGAACGGCCTTGGTTCATTTGGGGGAAGATTGAACATCTGATTTTCCCTTCACACCGTTGTTGAAAAGTTTTCCTTTCTAGGTGTTCCACCACTCCCTTGATAATCTTCTCCATGCCCTTTGCTACAATGTCATGACACTGGTCTGTTTTTGGCCATGACTGTCCCTTTTTTTTAAAAATTGGGACTACATTTAGTCTTCCATACCTCAGGTAGTTTCCTGTTTCGATGGATGTGTTGAATATTGTTGTTGGGTACACATAGTTCTGCTCCCTCTCTCAGGACCCGGAAAATGTTGCCCGGCCCCATCGTTTTGGGGATCGTCACCCCCAGCGCCTCTTCACTTCTTCCTCGGTTGCATGTATTGTGCCCAAAACGGGGTGTCCCCAACTCTTTTTTGGAGTTCCTTCTGTCCCTTATGAACATTTTTGAATCTCATTTGAGTTCCTCACATATTCACGGTCGTTTCTTGTGATCTTCCTCCTTCCCCTTAGCCTGTCCCTGGGGGCGGCATCCCTGGTTTTGAAGGTTCTCATTATCCATCCTGTCTTTTTGCAATTGCTTTTTTTTTGGTCCTTAAAGGTGAGATCCTCGACATATCCCCCCAGGTCTTATAGTTTGAATCTTTATTATGCCCCCCTACCCATCCGGGCTAGTAAAAATTACAGAGGTACAAAGGGTCCAGGGACTGGGCCCAAAGTTATGATAGCTGGCAAGTTACAAAATAATGAACTAAAAGCTACAAAAGGGAATGAACTCCAAAAACAAAGGTAATGAAAAAAAATTTTCTTACTTACGTTTATACATGGTTCAATCATGAACAAAATAACCTGAAAATTCCCAGTCTAAACCCCGTCCAAAAAGTAATGAGTTCTTTGGGGCAAATTTTATTGTTGGGTCCCCATACACACTTACATATACACATACATACACAAATACACATACACCACATATAATAAAACACACGCCCCACAAAAGGCCCAGCCTTCAAAGACATGTGCACAGGACAAAAGGCAATCAACACGCCACACACACACACACACACACACACACAAAATACCCGGTTTTGACATTAGTTTTTTGCCATTGTGTGGTTGGTTTTTTTTTAAGAGATTTTAATTTCTTCACGTTTTCCGTATCTGAGTAATTGAAATTTCTCATCATTGAACTTCATATTGTTTTCTGCAGCCCATTTAAAGATTTGGTTTATGTGTGCTTGGAGTCTAGCCGTGTCTTCAACGGTGGACACTGTCATACAGATTCGGGTGTTATCTGCATAGGAAGACACAGCACTGTGGCTTATATCCCTGTCAATATCTGATATGAGGATGAGGAATAGGATGGGAGCAAGTACTGTGCCTTGTGGAACAGAGCTTTTCACAGTAGCTGCCTCAGACTTTACTCTGTTGACTACTACTCTTTGTGTTCTACATGTTAGGAAATTATAGATCCATCTACCAACTTTTCCTGTTATTCCTTTATCACGCATTTTGTATGCTATTACACCATGGTCACACTTGTCAAAGGCTTTTGCAAAATCTGTGTATATAACATCTGCATTCTGTTTATCTTCTAGAGCATCCAGGACCTTGTCGTAGTGGTCCAGTAGTTGGGACAGACAGGAGCGGCCTGCTCTAAACCCATGCTGTCCTGGGTTGTGCAATTGATGGGTATCAAGATGGGTGGCGATCTTGCTTCTTAGAACCCTTTCAAAGATTTTTATGATATGGGACGTTAGCGCAATTGGTCTGTAGTTCTTTGCTATTGCTTTACTGCCCCCTTTGTGGAGCGGGCTATGTCTGTTGTTTTAAGTAGCTGCGGGACGATCCCAGTGTCCATGCTTCCTCTCCATAAGATGTTAAAAGCATGTGATAGGGGCTTCTTGCAGTTCTTGATGAACACGGAGTTCCATGAGTCTGGGCCTGGAGCAGAGTGCATGGGCATGTCATTTATTGCATTTTCGAAGTCATTTGGCTTCGTGGTGATGTCAGAAAGGCATGCATCTGTCAAATTTTGTGGCACTCTCATAAAAAATTCATTTAGGTTTTCGATTTTCAGTCTGGTTAGTGGCTCACTAAAAACTGAGTCATACTGGGACTTAAGTAACTCACTCATTTCCTTGCTGTCATCTGTGTAGGACCCATCCCGTTTAAGTAGGGGCCCAATACTGGTTGTTGTTCTCGACTTTGATTTTGCATAGGAAAAGAAATACTTTGGGTTTCTTTCAATTTCATTTATGGCTTTTTGTTCTTCCCGTGTCTCTTGATTCCTGTAAGATTCCTTTAGTTTTAATTCAATGTTTGCTATTTCTCTGACTAGTGTCTCCCTACGTATTTCAGAGATATTGGCCTCCTGTAGCCGCTCCGTTATTCTGTGTCTTCGCATGTATAGGGAGCGCCTCTCTCTTTCTAGTTTGCATCTTCTCCTCCTTTTCCTTAAGGGAATTTGCCTTGAGCAAACCTCGAGTACCACAGAGTTAATTTGTTCTAGACATAGGTTGGGATCCGTGAGCTTAGGCAATCTTCCCAGTTTATATCATTTAGGACTTGGTTTACTTGGTCCCACCTTATGTTTTGTTATTGAAGTTGAATTTGGAGAAAGCTCCTCACGGCTGATCACATTTTGTTGATCTGGGGCTCCCCGCATGCATGTCTGGACCTCTATTATGTAGTGATCTGAGTATATTGTTTTTGATATGATGACATTTCGTATCAGATCATCATTGTTGGTGAAGATGAGGTCCAGCGTATTCTCTAATCTTGTGAGCTCCACTATTTGTTGGTTTAAGGTGAATTTGTTGCAGAGATTTAAAAGTTCATGCATGTGTGAATTTTCAGCTGAGCTGCCTCCTGGTGTTATCTCTGCTACCACATTGTTTGCAATGTTCCTCCATTTTAGGTGCCTGAGGTTGAAATCCCCCAGTAGCAAGATGTTGGGGGCAGGAGCTGGAAGATTTTCCAGACAGTGGTCAATTTTCAGAAGCTGTTCCTGGAATTGTTGGGACGTTGCATCCGGGGGCTTGTAGACAACCACGATGACTAGGTTTTGATTCTCGACCTTTATGCTAGTACTTCAACTACATCATTTGAGGCATTTAGTAGTTCTGAACATATAAGTGACTCTGTGATATACAGGCCAACCCCCCCTTTTTGCCTGTTCACTCTGTCACACCTGTATAGGTTGTAGCCCGGGATCCATATTTCATTGTCCAAGTGATCTCTTATGTGGGTCTTTGTGAAAGCCGCAAACATAGCGTTTGACTCTGTAAGCAGTCCACGAATAAAAGGTACCTTGTTGTTTGTTGCTGGCTTTAGACCCTGTATATTAGCAAAGACGAATGTAGTTGGATTGGTGGTATTGGTGGTATGGGGGGGGGGGTCTTTTTTTCCTGGCTCTAATATCTGTTGTAATGGAGAGGAGGCCACTGACTGTGATTCCACTCCAGAAATGCTTTCAGTTGGTGTACAATTTCTGTCATTTCCTGCCAGCTTTTTTTCCTTCCTGGCACTAAAAAACCTCTCTCTCCGGAGTGGCTGTGGCTACCCAGATTTTGCCATGGTCTGGATGGTCTGTGTCGCCTCGTACCCTTTAGGTGGTATGCCTGGCAATATAAGTTATAGCACTGTCTTTCCTGAATTGATGTGTGGCACATTTCATTGTGGAAAAACTTACAGGACGGGATGTTGCATTTGCCTGTTTTCATATGGTCACGGCATTTTCTGGGGTGATCATAATTGCATGACCCATCTGATTTCCCAGATTTTCCATGCCTGCAGATACCAAGTGCATAGTTTTCACATAGGCCTGGTTTCCGTTTGCCCTGGTTTTTTGTGACTGTGTTCCCCATTGGTGGGTGTGTTCCTGTCTCGTGTCTGCCTTCGTTACTGGTGCTAACAATGGAGTCTTCAACTTTTTCCGGTAATTTATCATCAGTATTTTCCTGGGCATCCCTTGTTTACTATCTACCGTGGTATTGCTAGTTTGTACCACTGTTTGTGTGTGTCCTTGTCTACACCTGTTTCCCATCATTTTTTTCACTAGAGCTACTGTCCCTCTTCAGGTCACCATCATTTATTTCTCCATTCTTAAATATATTGGGTATCATTTCAACATCTGTAGCAGGGGCGGTAGCACCATCTGGCCCTGATTTTTTACTTTCCCAACTGTTATAGAAAGCTGTCATGTTTTTTATGAAGTCTGATTTGGTGTTGTCATCTTTTAATATCGATGTGATTTTATTACACAGTTCTGTCTCATTTGGACATACCCAAAAACACTTCCCTTGTTTAATATCTCGGGTAGTAGAGTCTTGAATGCCTACACAAGGGGCGTGGCAGCATTTACCACAAAAGTTGGTTGTTTGTTTGCATACTACACAGGGTTTCATGATTGATTTTTGTTGTTTGCTTTACTGTATATTCTACTAATAGGTTCCCTGAAGTGGTGATTCGTCTATTTGTATCGTATCTATTTTATTTGCATGTGTAAGTGGTTGGACAATCCTATCTCTTTAAGTTTTGTTATTGTTTGGGAAATTGATAAGGTCCCCTAAAACTCCGTCCGCTTTTTTAATCCGGACAATGATACCAGTTTGAATCCAGTCAATGGTTCCCTTATTTCTTGGATCTGACGAGATCCAGTGTCACTTATTTAATGAATCCTGTAGGGATTGTTTGTGTTATGCGAGACAGGCCACTGGAAGATGGGTGAGGCTGTGGTTCATAGGGAGGAAAATGATGTGAATGAGGTGTCTGAAGAGGTCATGGAGGTGACGGGGGAATCCCGCAAGAGATCAAGTGGCTCGGTGGAGGATGACATGTTGATGCCAGGTCAGAGGACAGGTAAGAAATTGTTCGCGGATGTGGTCAGGGGAGGGAGGGGGGTCAAGGGGAAGGTCTTGGACAAGGAGGGAGTAGGTCTCAGTGGGGGTGGGACAGTGGTCAAAGCAGGAGTGTCGAGAACGATGAAGCATAGAGGGAAACCACCGTTGAAGCCTTCAAGTGTATCAGTATGAATGTGAATGGCCTTAGGGCTGAGGTCAAGAGGATGTGGGTTGAACGGACTTTGCAGAGAGAGGGCATTGACGTGTGTTTTCTCCAAGAACATAATTTTAGGTGTGGTGGGGATCTGAAGTTGCCGGGTTTTACTTTGTACACTGGTAGTTCTGAAAATTTCAAGGAGGGGGGTGTTGGTAGGTATTAGGGAGACCAGCCCTTTTCATCTGAGGTCGTGGAAAGAGGTGGGGGTGGGAGGATTGTTAGGGTTGATAATGAATGGGGTGATATCCCGGTTAGTTTCATTGGTGTGTATATGCCTGCGGTTAATGTACGTAGTTTAAAGGGTGAGTTTGTGAGGGATTACTTAGTATATACATTACGGGGACTCCCTGAGGTAACTGTGTTAGCGGGTGACTGGAACTGCATAATTAGGAAGCATGATGTGGAACCGAGGGGTGCCGGATGTGTACTAGCGGAGTTGCAAAACTTACTGGGAGCGGTGGGGGTTCGAGATGTGGTAGATGGTGCTGCATAACCTCTCCTTATGAACATATGTTCATAAGGAGAGGATATGCAGCACGTTTAGATCGGGTGCATGTGTCCTCGCATATAAATGTGGAAGAGGTGCGTAACATAGACGTAGGGTTTTCAGATCATAGAGGTGTGGTGGCAGTATTAAGGTGGGTGGGTGCGGTTAAGTTTTATTCGGATCTGTGGAGGTTGAATATAAGTTTGTTAAAATGGGAGGGGGCTCGTGAGGGTTTGCAGTTTTGTGAGAGGGTTTATGGGGTAGGGGCAGGGAGATTAGGGATGTGGTGAAGTGGTGGAATACGACAGCGAAGTAGGCAGTGAGAGGTTATTATAGGCGGGAAGGTGTGGAGGAGGCGGGATATAGGTATGGGTTACAGCGTTATTTGGAGGGGCGGTTAAGGGACTGTTACGGAGGGGGGGAGGGGTGGGTGCCATCAGCAGGAAATAGCATACCTTAAGGGGAGATTATGGGATATACAGAAGGATGTTTTTAGGGCGATAAGGGTACGTAGTCAATTAGAGGAGGTGTTATGGGGGGATAGGCCCTCAGGCATGGTATTACGGAGGTTTCGGAAACGTAGAACGGGCATGACGCTGGCGGCATTGATGGTGGAGGAGGAGATGGGTGGGTATCATCAGGGTCAGGTGTTATGCATGACAGAGGGAATGTGTGCTTATGCAAGGTTATGGTTTCAGCGTAAATTTGAGGATAGGGAGAGGGATGAGGTTAGTAGGAAGATTGTTTTGGAGGGAATCCAGGGGAGACTGGGAGAGGAGGATAGGAAGGTGTTAGGTGGGAGGATTACGGTAGACGAGGTATGGCAGGCAGTGCAGGGGTTGAGGATGGGAAGGCGCCTGGGGTGGATGGATTGCCTGGGGACTTTTATGTAGCTCATTCGGACGTATTGAAGAATGTTTTAGTGAAGGTGTTTAATCAGATGAAGGAGAGGGGCAAAATGGAGGAAGTGCAGAGAACCGGGTAGTGGTGTTGGTGCCGAAGGGTAGGGATAGTGATAGGTTGCAGGGGTATAGGGCTATAACATTGTTGTGCTCAGACTATAAGATCTATCCAAAAATACTGGCAACGATGAAACGGGTGTTGGAAAAGGTATTGGAAGTTGGCCAGTATGGGATACCTGGATGTAGCATTAGGACGGGGCATAGGAGAATTAGGAATTTCATGGAACATAAGGAAGGGGGTGGAGCCCTAGGATTAGACTGGGCAACCGCATATGATAGTGTGGATAGGGAAATATTGGTTGACATTTTATCGAAGCAGGGGTTTGGGGAGGAAGTTGTGGGGAGGGTTAGATCCTTATATGATGGGGCTTTAGCAAGGGTACAAGTTAATGGGAAGTTATGGGTTCAGGTGAGTTTAGAGAGGGGTTTGTGGCAGGGGTGCCCCCTGTCGCAGATTCTTTTTGGGGGTCTGCAAGACCCCTTTTATAGATTAGTTAGAGAAGGGGTATGGGATGGGGACGGGTGTGGGAGTTGTGAGATGGGCATAGTAGGATATGTAGATGACACGACCATATTGATAGGGAGTGGTGAGGGGTTAGATAATGTTAATAGGATTATTGGGGTTTTTGGTGGGGCTACTGGCATGTGCATCAACATGGCGAAATCGAAGTTATTGGAGGTAGGTTCATGGGTGGGAGGGCCGTTGGGGAGGAGGGGAGGGTGGATGTGTGTTAATAGTATTAAAATTTGAGGTGTTATTTTCAGTCATTGTAGTGATTTGGCAAGGGGATTAAATTCGGAGGAAGTGGTGAGTAAAGCACTTGGATGGTTAGGTGGTTTTAGTCCGGGTGAGGTCACATTGTTGCAGCATGCAGTGGTGGTTAATGTTTTAATTTATAGTAAATTTTGGTTTGTGGCGGCTGTACATCCTCTCCGGGAGTGTGATATAGGGCGCTTGCTTGCAAGGGTTTATAGATATGTTTGGAGTTATGGGAGGCACTGGTTGGCTTGTGAGGTTGTGATGGCTGGGGTGGGTGGGGGGCTTGGTGTTGATTCCATTGAGGAGTAGGCTTCAAAGTTTATTTGTTAAGCAGGAATTTTTGGTGGGAGGGGAGATAGGAGGCAGGAGGGTTGGTAAGGTCATGGGAGAGGTACGTAGGTGATGGAAGGGTAGGTATTTGTTGCGGTGTGAGGATCTATTGAGGTATCTTTTAGTAGTTAGAGAGCCTGTGAGAGTGAAGGTGAGTAGGTGGTACTGGTTGAAGAGGCTGAGGGTACTGCCAAGGGTTCGAGAAACAGGGTATAGGTTTTTATTGGGAATTTTGGCATCTCCGGCACAATTGTGCCAAATGGGAATAATAAGGGAGGGGTTCTGTCTGAAATGTGGTGGTCTCGAGACTGCGTATCATGTAGTTTATTTTTGCGAGGAGCTGGGTGGGGTTAGGGAATGATTTAGTGGAGTATTGAAAATTGTAGGGGCGGGGGGGTTTGTCGACCCTAAGAGCTTTAAGTATAGATGTGGGGGTTTGTCCTGAGGATGTACGACAGGCGGTAGCGTATTTGGTGGTAGATTTCATACATATTTCGTAGGGCATGAGAGAGGCCCTGGTGACGTCCGCATTAGAGCTTCGGCGGCAGGGTTTTACAGGACTCAGTGTCGTAATCAGGTGGTTTACGAAGGGAGATGGTGTAAGGCTTTTCCTCTGGGATATCAGAATCTTACTGTCGCGACTTTATTAGGGAAAGGGGAGGGTGCGGTAGTTGGAGTGAGAGGGCTGGTCAGGGTAGCTGGGGGGTTCAGAGTGTGTGTGGCTGTATCTAATGGGTTTTTTATGGGGTGTCAGGGGATAGGCAGATGGTTTGGTTTTGATGCTTCATCGTTCAGGCAGTTTCTATGTGGTTGTCTGGTGGCGTTTTTAAAACGTCTGTGGGTGTGGGGACTCGGTAGTAGATGGGGAGGTTCAGGGTGTCAGGGTATCTCACCTGTTCCTACCGTGGGCGTCAACACGGTGTGGAGGCACCTCCTGTGTGTGGAGCCAGGGTTTTTCATGAGTACTGGAAAGACAGGTTCCCATGACCTAGAATGTATAGGTTATTAAACAACTGATCAAGTGGGAGGAAAGGTAGAGAACACACAATTAAGTTAACATGACCATCACTACCAAATTTAAACAGCATCATAGGGGTGCATTGTAGACGTTGCCCAGCAAAGTACATCTATGTGCGAAAAATATTATTGGCCAATAACAAAGACGACAGATGAGTACTTAGCTTTAGATGGGGGAGTCGTTTCGTTGTTGCGTCCTCCTGTGGTCTGCCCGATCACGATGGTAAGGGTTTCCTGTCGAGTCAAGGTTAATTTTTCCCTTGAACTCTTATCGCCCACGAGACCGGGCTTTAATTAACATGTGGTTGGTGGGGGTAGCGATTCAGATCCTCTCACTTTTCCCACCTTATTACTGTTTAAAAGTGTAACTTTACCCCTACATATATCCTGGTTTAATGCCCCACTAGTTTATACACATTCACCGTTCGATACTTGTATTTCGAGAATAAATTGCGATATGTTAGTTCATCTCCTCCGCATCCAACATGGCGGTCGGGTACAGCGCCCCACGCTACCCCCGCCGGTACAATCACCCCTGATTATTTACAACCGGTTTCACTATATTCACCATTTCACAATATTCATCGAATATATTTCGTTTCTTCAAAGCGAAAGCCCCCAGCATCAGGGGTTACGACTTTATTCTGCCGTATGGTCGCTTCACTGAGTTCAAATGGGCCTTTGACAGCATCACTGCCGGCGGCACGCCTTATTTCAAATTATTGTCCTATTACTGGACCTCCTGGAAGATCGTCCCACTTTATATTCACCTGTCACTGGATACTCCTCCACATTACGAAAGGAGGTAATTAAGTCCGGTTTGGCGGGCGTAATCTCCAAATTTTACTGGCCATACTGACTTGAACTCTGGTGGGTAGGCTGGGTTTACACACACACTCCCCTCTCCGCCTCCCTGCCCAGCTTCTTCCCGCTGGTACGATAGTTCCCTATTCATACCCCCATGTACCAGCGGTACATTAAGGATATCGGTTCATATTGGAAAGTTTATCAATTACAACTTTCGGAAAATACCAATATTTTCCACAGTAATGTAAATAATTTTAAACCATATATAAGCTACACTAAATATTTCCGTGACTGAATTCATGTCTGTATAAATAACTCATACCGTTGAAACCAGATATAATCATGTAAATAGTTCATTACCAAAGTAACTTGTTTTCTTATCAAAACCTTGGGTCCCAGTTCCCTGTACTCATTATGTGCCTCTGTAACCCTTTGACTTCTACCCACAGGATAGGTATGGGATGCATAAAAAATATTAAACTAACTTCCTGATTAATAATGCCACCCCTCCACCTTTGCATCCTCTGTCATTTCTCATTATTTGATATTCCGAAGGGAAGATCGCATCTGTTATCACCTCTGTGAACATTGTTTATATTAGTGCTATGATGACTGGGGATGCCTCCATTATTCGCTATCTCCATTTGTCACTCTTGTTTGTCATTCCATCTGCAATTGCATACCCCCCTTCCAGTTTCCATTCTGTTACTGTCCTTTGGTTTTTCAGGTTACTGTTCTACCTTTTCTTGCCCATGTGTTTGGGGAGGAGGTTGGGGAACAGGGAAGGTGGAAGTTGAGGAGAAGGGTAAGGGCCGGTTATTGGGGTGTCCGTGGCCTGGTAGGCAACGCTCTGACTTCACCCATGGATTGTACGTGATTCGATCCCCGGCAAGGGTGGAAACATTGGGTGTTTCCTTACACCTGCTGTCCCGTCCACCAAAGCAAGCAAGTAGATACCTGGGTTTAAGTCGACTAGTGTAGGTTGCATCCTGGGGACAAGATTTAAGGACCCCCAATGGAAATAAGATTCACTCGATGACGCACTGACTTTTTGGGTTATCCTGGGTGACTAACCTCTGGGGTTAAAAACCGAACAAAATCTTATCTTGCACTGAAAAATCATCAATGAGGGTGAGGAAGTGCGGGGATCTACTAGATTTGGGGAAGGGTTGGGAATCAGGATAGGAGGACGTTGTGAGAGTTCTAAACTGGCAGGAGATAAGAGTGAGGGTTAATTATTATTATAATCAAATAGAAGCGCTAAACCACAGGGTTATACAGGAGTGAGGGTTAAGTGTGGTAGGTTGGGGAAGGGTATTGTTGTCTGGCTCTGACGGGGTTAGGCAAGGCTGGGTCCACCTGACGTTCGTGAAAAATTATCATACCCGTTTCTTATTCCGGGGGAACCTTTGATTTCTTTATTATTCTTACCCAGATTCGGCCAAGACATTTTTTCCCCGAACTTTCTATAAAGTATGTCAATAATGTCATAGACTTTATGAAGCACGTAACTGTAAATAAACACTGTCACTGTCATTATCACTGTCGCTGTCATTATCACTGTTATCATCATTATTCTCATGGGAAGAAGGGTTCAATAAGCCGTAAGTTTTAGTGGCCTTTAAGAATCCATCAACAAAAGAAAAAGAACATCTTAGCGCCGGTAAGACTCTGCCAGCTGGGACGCTCTGGGCTCTATATTTCTCGCTTGTAGAGGCTTTCTTAAGGTCAGCAGTCTTTTAGCTAACCACAGACTAACGTAACTAATCATATAACCGTCGTTAGCTTTTTTAAAGCACTAACATGGCTGGGAATGCATATGCTTGGGAGGCAATATGTATATTCATGCTGTAGCCTTGGAATTTTAACATTTTTTTAAACATCTCAATGGAGGCTCCTTGATGACGGTCGAGGGTGGCTCTTGATCCAAGGGATTTGACCTGACCGCCCCTTAGGTCGAGCCAAATTACCTCCCTTTTCCCCCAGGCGCTGTATGACCCCTGCGGGCTTAGCGCTCCCCCACGAATGTAATAATAATAATAATAATTTGAAAGCTATGTGTACGTTTGTACATTGAGAGGTGGTACAAGGCATGATGATTGACACAGTTCATATTGAAAGTCATTATGTGTTGAACACAGCAATATATAGTAAGAATTAGGATTAGTCTGCCCGAAATGCCTAGGCATGCTAGTGGCCTTTTTTGTAATTAATATTTTATAATATGTAAACCACACATTGTAAGCTTTGGAAGGAAATAAACATTTTCACTTTCATTTTCATAACAGTGGAAGTCACGGTATAAAATACCAACACGATGGATAAAGAAACAGATCCACTATATTGTAATCCTTATTGACAATATTTTGTCCCGACAATGGGCTTTATCCAGTGACAAAAATAGCAACAATATGCTCAGGTAGGGGGAACATAGTGACGTGATTTTTAACCCCAGATAGTAAGCCTCACAGGATAAGCCAAGAAAGTCAGTGTGTCATTGATCACTGTCTGTCTTATTTCCATTGGGGTCCTTTAATCTTGTCCCCCAGGATGCGACCCACACCAGTTAACTAACACTCAGGTTAATACTTACTGATAGGTTAACAGGGACAACAGGTGTAAGGAAACACACCCAATGCTTCCACCCGGCTGGGGATTGAACCATAGACACTCAGTGAGTCAGGTGAGATTGTTGCCCTCCAGGCCAGGGGACATGTGTGGACAGAGACAGGGCCATACATTGGAGCATTATATCTTAGTGTCCAAACATCCAACCATTCAAAGACACCTCCATGCAAACCTAACAGGATACAGTGGTACCTCGAGTTACGATGGTCCCCAAAATCGCCCTTTTATGTAAGTTTATTTTTTTAAATGCTTTTGTAGGTATATTTTTGGGGGTGTAAAAGGACTAGTCTATTTTACATTATTCCTTATGGGGATAAATTCGTTTGGTAATGGCACTTGAACAGCATTCTCGAACGAAAAAATATCGTAACTCGAGGTACCACTGTATTTAAATAAATGGTTTAAAAATACTAAGTTGATTAATAGACCCCTCAGGAAGGTTCCTTGATGCTGGTGAGGGCTTTTGACCTAAGGAATTGGATCTGTGCTCCAGTTCCCTGGACTGAGTCTGAATACCTTTCATCCCGCTTCCTACAGGCGCTGTATGTAAACTATGGGTTTAGCGCTCCCTCATGATTATAATAATAATGATTAATAGACACTTGTGCAACATTTGGGGTAGACCTGTTTGTGACTTGATAATGCCTACTGTGTGGGCAAAGCATTGTCAATAAAGGGTCGTATTATACTGTTTTATCATTTATTTTAATTGTTCTAGCATGTCTTATATCATATGCATGTATCCGTCTACTTGTACTCATCTATTTGTGGTTACAGGGGTCAATTATCAGATCCTGCCAGTGCCTCTTAACTTGCCACTCTCCAGATTCACTCCCTCTTAGCCTCGTTGGCCATATTGTACCTGATCTTAAAACTATGTACTATGAGGCCAACCTCCACCAATTCCTCACCAAGATCATTCCCCTTCCTGATCACTTTGAGACAAGAAATACTTCTTAACATCCCTGTGACTCATCTTTGACTTTAACTTCCATCGGTGCCCCCGAGTTCTTGTTTCTCGGCTCTCAAACAGTCTATCTCCGTCCACCTTTTCAATTCCCCTGAGTATTTGGTATGTTGTTATTATGTCCTCCCTGATTCTTCTGTCCTCCATTTCATGAGATTCAATTCTATTAAGATAAGATTTGTTCATATTTTTAACCCATGGGAGGGTTAACTACCCAGAATAACCCAAGAAAGTCAGCCTGACTTAAAGTTGAATACTGGGCTCGAAATTAGTCTTCGTTGGGATTTCCGAAGGCTACTCTTAGATTTGCCATTCAAGCATTGTTTGTAGAGGTTGTGTGTCCATGCATTCTTGCTCATCTACAGTGGAACCCCGAGTTTCAAACTTAATCCATTCCAGGAGCTAGTTCTAAACTTGAAACGTTCGAAACTCGAAGCAATATTTTCCATAAGAAATGTGTACGTAAATACAATTAATCCGTTCCAGAAACCCAAAAATATTAAAAAAAAAATACATTTTATAGAGATTAATTATAGTTTTACATACACACAACAATCATACATAGTACTGTTATTAATAAATAAATACAAACATTTAAATAAACATATAAAATAACATTTCTACTTACCTTTATTGAAGATTGTTGATGGCATCTGGAAGATAGGGAGGAGTGAGGGAGGGAGGGCTTAGTGTTTGGAAGGGAAATCTCCTCCATAAGGACTTCAGGTAACAAGTCCTCTCTGGGGTTACTTCCTTCTTTTCTTTTAATACCACTAGGACCAGCTTGAGAGTCACTGGACCCCTGTCTCGAAAATAACTGTCAAGAGTCCTCTGTTTCTGGCGCCTCTTTAAGATGTCCCTAAAATGGGACATTGTTTTGTCAGGAACATGTTGCAGTTTGGCTTGTTTCAGCTTGCTCAGGGTGATATTTTTCAGCAAATGCCTGTACCTTATTCCACATTGCACAAATTTCCTTAATCTCTGAAGAAGGCACCTCATCCACTCCCTCTTCCTCCTCCTGTGAAGCAAGTTCCTGAACTGTGGTCTGATGCTGTTCCAGTTGAAGCTTTTCCAGCTCTTCAGTGGTTACCTCTTCATTGTGGTCATCCACCAACTCTTCCACATCCTCGCCACTCACTGCCAACCCCAGGGACTTGCCCAATACCACAATTCCTTCCACAACAGGCAGGGGGTTGTCAGGGTCAGGGTCAGCCTCAAACCCTTCAAAATCCCTCCTCTCTTGGACAAAACCCCATGCCACAATTGTCTCAAGCAGAGTTCAAAGTAATGGAAGTCACTCCCTCCCAAGCCTTACCTATAAGGTCTATGGAGTTGTAGATATTGAAGTGATTCCTCCAGAACTCTCTTAGGGTCAACTCAGTGTCTGAGGTCACTTCAAAGCACTTTTCAAACACTGCTTTGTGTAGAGTTTTTGAAGTTAGAAATGACCTGCTGGTCCAAGGGCTGGAGGAAAGGAGTGGTGTTAGGAGGCAAGAACTTCACTGTGATGAAACTGAAGGCTTCTACACAGTAGGTCTACCAAGTTTGGAGGATGTGCAGGAGCATTGTCCAGTAACAGGAGGCACTTTAGTGAAAATTTATTTTCCAGGAGGTATTTTTTCACACTGGGGCCAAACTCCAAACTCTTCATGGGCCCACTCTTTGAAAATTTGCCTTGTGACCCATGCCTTATGATTAGCTTTCCACAACACACACAATCTATTCTTGATGACATTGTGTTTCTTGAACACTCTGGGATTTTCTGAGTGATACACCAGTAAAGGCTTCACTTTAAAATCCGCACTAATGTTAGACTTAAAACAAGAGAGTTAGCCTGTCTTTCATAGGCTTGTGTCCTGGCAGTGATTTTTCCTCCTGAGTAATGTAGGTCCTGTTTGGCATTTTCTTCCAAAACAGGCTTGTTTCGTCACAATTGAACACTTGTTTGGGTTTCAAATTTTCATTTTTTTATGTACTCCTGAAATTCAGTTATGAATTTTCAGTCGCACGTTTGTCTGAACTGGCAGCCTCACCATGCCTTACCACATTGTGTATGCCACTACGCTTCTTAAATCTGTCACACCAGCCTCTGCTGGCCTTAAAATCACTAACACTAAAATCAGGACTGGTTCCAGGCATTTTCTTTACAAGATCAGCATGTAACTACCTTGCCTTTTCTCAAATGATTGTCTCCGACACACTATCACCTGCTAACTCTTTATCCTTGATCCACACCAGCAACAACTTCTCAACCTGTTCAACTATTTTTGGTCTATTTTTGGTTAGCATATCAACACCTTCGTAACATCAGCTTCCTTGATTTGTTCTTTCTTTGCCAGGATAGAAGCGATAGTTGACTTGTTTTGCCATATATCCTGGCAAGCTCTGCAATTCACACACCACTCGTATTTTTGTACTAGTATATTTCATTCTTCATGTCTTTGGTGTTTCTCACTTTCTTTACCACAGGGGTACCACTAGAAACTTTCTTGGACCCATGGTAGCTTATTTCACAGTCACACTTAATGAACAAGCTCCAAACACAATTA
Organism: Cherax destructor; assembly: GCA_009830355.1. Classification (NCBI taxonomy): domain Eukaryota; kingdom Metazoa; phylum Arthropoda; class Malacostraca; order Decapoda; family Parastacidae; genus Cherax; species Cherax destructor. The sequence continues at coordinate 52,592 of WNWK01003430.1, read as the reverse complement.
ATTAATTGTGAAATGTTTGGAAGAGCATGAGGGTAATGTTCACTGGAGGATAAACAAAGCTAGACTGACTCACGACGCCTCTGCGGGCAGCGCGCAGGCGCCGGGCAGACAGGTCTGGTACGCACGCGGTTCGAAACCTGGCACGTTCGATACTGGGACAAAATTTGTTCGAAAAGCTTCGAAACTTGAATTGTTCGATAGCGGGCGTTCAACGTCGGGGTTCCACTGTAATTGTATTTGTGTACTTGTGGTTAAAGGAGTTGAGTCTCAGTTCCTGGCCCCACCTTTCCACTGGCTGCTACTGGGTTTGCTCTCTCCTGGCTGTGTGAGTAGTATCATACCAATTCTTAAAGCTCTGTATAGATTCTGCCTCTACCACTTTGCTGTCTAGGTCGTCTCACTTCCTGACCACTAAAGCTAAAGTATTGTCTAACATCCTTGTGACTCATCAGTGTTTTTAACATCCATCTGTGTTCTCATGTACCCGAGATCCACCTCTTAAACAGACTCTACCTGTCCACCCTGTCAATTCTCAGTATTTCGTATGTTGTAATCATACCGCCTTAGGTCCTTTTGGCCTTTATTGTCATCATCCTCTAGCCTCTCTCATAGTTCATAATTCCTCAGCTCTCTCCTCATAGTTCATAATTCCTCAGCTCTCTCCTCATAGTTCATAATTCCTCAGCTCTCTCCTCATAGTTCATAATTCCTCAGCTCTCTCCTCATAGTTCATAATTCCTCAGCTCTCTCCTCATAGTTCATATTCCCTCAGCTCTTTCCTCATAGTTCATAATTCCTCAGCTCTCTCCTCATAGTTCATATTCCCTCAGCTCTTTCCTCATAGTTCATACCCCCTCGGCTCTTTACATGCTTTGTCAGATGTGGGTTAAGTAAGTTTATTCAGGTATAGGTACACATGAATACAGTTACATAAATTATCATACATAGGTCATGCTTGAAGTGTCATACATAATGTGAATAGAAAAAATCACACATATATTACTGAAGTTTACAAAACACCAACATACATATACAGTGGACCCTCGGTTAACGAACACACCGGAAATCGTACAATTATGTAAGCATAATATTGTAAGTGCATGTGGAAGTGTATTTTTGGGGGTCTGAAATAGACTAACCTACGTGACATTATTTCTTAAGGAAGTAAATTCGTTCGGTAATGGCACTTGAGCAGGCTTCTGGGATGAAGTTTTTTCGTTAACCGAGGGTGACCGAGGATGACCCAAAAAAAGTTGGACAGTGTGACTTATTTCCATTGGGGTCTTTGTAATATTATTATAAACATTAAAACCTTCCATCCTAGTTCCATACTCATACTGGTACTGCATACTTCAAGTTAGGTGTGTGTGTTTGTTTTTGTTTGTGTGCACATGTGTACTCACCTGTTTGTGGTTGCAGGGGTTGAGTCACAGCTCCTGGCCCCTGTGTGTGTGTGTGTGTGTGTGTGTGTGTGTACGTGTGCATGTGCATGCATGTATATATGTATGTACAGTGGTACCTCGAGTTACGATATTTTTTCGTTCGAGAATGCTGTTCAAGTGCCATTACCAAACAAATTTATCCCCATAAGGAATAATGTAAAATAGACTAGTCCTTTTACACCCCAAAAATATACTTACAAAAGAATTTAAAAAAATAAACTTACATAAAAGGGCGATTTTGGGGACCATCGTAACTCGAGGTACCACTGTATATGTGTACAGTGGAACCCCGGTTAACGAAAGAAATTCATTGCAGAAGCCTGCTCAAGTGCCATTACCGAACGAATTTACTTCCTTAAGAAATAATGTCATTTAGGTTAGTCTATTTCAGACCCCCAAAAATACACTTCCACAAGCACTTACAATATTATACTTACATAATTGCACGATTTCCGGGGTGTTCGTTAACCGGGGTTCCACTGTACTTTCATGTATACAGTGGACCCTCGGTTAACGAAAAAACTTCATCCCAGAAGCCTGCTCAAGTACCATTACCGAACGAATTTACTTCCTTAAGAAATAATGTCACGTAGGTTAGTCTATTTCAGACCCCCAAAAATACACTTCCACATGCACTTACAATATTATGCTTACATAATTGTACGATTTCCGGTGTGTTCGTTAACCGAGGGTCCACTGTATATGTATGTTGGTGTTTTGTAAACTTCAGTAATATATGTGTGATTTTTTCTATTCACATTATGTATGACACTTCAAGCATGACCTAAAGTTTAAACTTTGAAAATATACTGAAATTCCATTGGAAGTCATATTTAAGGTTATTGAATATAATACAGTAACATTAATCATATTGAAAATTACGTATAACAGTGGTTCAGAAAAGCTAACATACTGTATTTAGAATGATATTTAAAATGTTCTTATTTCAATTAACACTGCAGTTGTTGGTGTGGAAAGTTTGAAATCAAACTTGATGTAATGCATGGTCACATCCTGACAGTGTTCTTTTAATTTTTTTTTCATCTTATTGGCCTTCATGTGTTGTATAAATTATCGTATGAAATGCTTTAAGACAAACATTATTCAGGTAAAAGGACACATGTGCAACTAATGTGGCATTTTATTGTGGCAACATTTCACTCTCCAGGAGCTTTGTCAAGCCATTACAAACAATACACAATGTCACATTAGTTGCACATGTGTACTTTACATATGATAGTGTCAGTAATTCTTACCATTATTACAAACATATTTCAGTCTGTATGTTTTTCAGGAGTGGGATGTTGAGCTTGTCTCGCAGGTGGCTTTAAGGACTACGATCTTTCATTTTGTAACCTTTCCGGCTGTGAGCCGTTGTAGCAATATATTTCCGATTGTATCTTCATCTGCCAGTAGTTCACCACATCTTCACACCATGTCCACTGTGGCATCTCCTCCGACGGCTGCCACTAAGACCTTTGGAATTGAGAAAAGTGTTTGGTAAGAAAATTCTATAATTTTATTATTGGAATTTATCTTTCATTCATTTTATGTTCCAATTGATGGTGAAATTATATTGAATAACATAAAGGAATGAATTTGCTTATTAAATCTTGAGGTATATATTGAATACCTTATATACAGTAGACCGTCATTTAGCACGGTAGTTACGTTCCTGAAAACGTCGTGTTAGGTAAAATCGTGTTAGATAATTAAAAGAACTTATGGGAAAAATAGGGTTACGTTCCTGGGAGTCCCCAAAAAGCCAAACAAGTTTTTTTAGACCAACAGATCTTGCAAAAATTGTAGGTAAATATGTAATTGTAGTTCATTGTCGTGATATATTACTGCTTAAGACTACAAATGCAATAGAAATAATAGTATTTCTTACCTTAAATTGTGGGTAATGATGTTTGTGGATGGTTGTGAAGAGAGTGGATATGAATGGTGTGGCCCTACTGGGCTGAGGTGGATGGTTGTTGGTTGTCGGTAGAAGTGGATGGTAGAGGTTCTGGTACTGAAGTCGATGGTTGTATTGCAGTGTGCATAAATTCTGTAATGAATCTCTGAGCTCTTTTACCCTGCAGTACATTATACAGCTAACGGTAAGGCATCATCAGCTGGTTTAGACCCTGTTTCAATGAGCTCACATTTTGGGTTATTCATTACACAAGCTCGTATATTCGCCCTCATTCTTCCTAATTGTACGAACTGACGCTTCATTAAGGCCATAGGCCCTCACTATATCCACCACACGTGAGCCACTCTTAAGCTTATCTAATATCTCGATTTTCTTTGTAATTCCTAGACTTGAACGCTTAAACCTTTTCTTGTCACTTGCTGGAACACTTGTATGCTTACTGGGTGCCATGATTGCTTGGCAGATTTATCAAAATGCAATGAAAATGAGAAAATGTATGTAAATAAACACAGCGAGCTTCCCGATTATTGTACGACATGCACACGTATGAACCAAACTAAACGCTGGGAGGGATGCGTGGTGGTGAGGGTGGCGGGGATAGCAGTAGGACTCCCCACTGACTCAATGGTTTGACCCACCGCGGGCGACCGCGCACTCAAACTTTTTCCTCCCGCGAACCGGTAATATCAATTTTATGTCGTGTTGATAAAAATGTGCCGCAATTCTTCAATCGTGCAATACCCAAATCGTGCAACATAAACTCGTAGTAAATGACGGTCTACTGTATATATATTCACTGTACACCTAGTTTTAGTTTCTTGTATATTTTGTAAAAGTTTTTATACCTGCTTTTCAGTTTAGGAGACCTGGTTTGAGTCTAGGAAATAGAACAATGACCCCATGCTTTTTCCCACTCTTCTAATGTCTTTTCGAAGATTTTTATGAGCCTTATGAAATAATTAAAAACCTCATGATGAAAAAGACTGATTATTTGTAATTTGTTTTACTGAAAATTGTCTTTGGCATTGACCGTTGTTTTGCACAGAGAATTTTTGCTTTAAGGACTTCCCTATTAGAGATACGTATGTTGTAAGGTGTTTCTTGGGAAAATAAAAACAAACACACATACAGTATAGTATATACTGTAATCTATACAGTACATATAGTAAACCTGCATAAGGTCATTATACCTTGGACCCCCGGTTAACGAAAAAACTTCATCCCAGAAGTCTGCTCAAGTGCCATTACCGAACGAATTTACTTCCTTAAGAAATAATGTCACATAGGTTAGTCTATTTCAGACCCCAAAATACACTTCCACAAGCACTTACAATATTATACTTACATAATTGTTCAATTTCCGGTGTTCGTTAACTGGGGTCCACTGTATTCAGACGCACTTTTACACTATGACCTCATTTCTATTAGTGATTCTCTATGTAACATTTAAAAAGATTGACTAGATTACAAAAAGAAATAAAATATGCTGATCAAATTCAAATTAAAAATTCAAATTCAAATTCAATTCAAATTCAAATTCTTTATTTCGAGTAATATACAAGGTGGGGTGTACTTATAATTATACATTTTATGAAGTAGATATTACAAGATGGTTAATAATATGCCTAGGTTTGCCTAGGCTTTTCAGGCAGTCTTATGATAGGTCTTACTCAATAGTGACACAATGTTTATACATATAGTAAGGTTAGGTAATTGTAGTGATTAACTAGGTTTACAAATTTGAGGTACTGGAATTTAAACATTTAAGAATTTAACAATTAGTTTAAGTATTTAGCAATTAGTTTATATATTAATGATAAAGGTGATGTATTGGCATAATACAGTTTCTATATTGGAGTGTCTTAGGCAAACTTATGACTAGCTTAAGAATTATGAAGCAATAGTTGTATTAGAATTTTGGTTAGTACTGTGCAAAGCAAGGCACCAATGTGAATAAAATATATGAAGATTTGTTCAGATACTGCATATGAAAATATAGTCAACCAGTTCATTTAAAAAAATTAAATCCAGAAATTTTAAATTTAAATGCCAGAAATGATAAAACAGCCTTAGAAGAAATTAATTTGAAAAAAAGGCATAATGATTAGAGTCAAAACTCTTATTAACCCTTTCAGGGTCCAGAGGCCAAATCTCAGAGTGACAGCCAGGGTCCAAGAATTTTCAAAAAAAAAATTTTGTTATTTTTTCTTATGAAATGGTAGAGAATCTTTTTCTGAAGGTAATAAAATAAAAAGTATGAAATTTGATGGAAAATTGATGAAATTATGCTGTCGTGAATTTTGATTCGTCAGCGATATTTACGCATCTGCGATTTTGCCGTCTTTGACTCCCATTTTAGGCCAATTACATTATTCCAGTTGACCAAATTCTTAGCTATTTCGCTAGTATTACTTCTATTCTATCGATTGAGCACAAGAAATCGCCCAGTCAACTGTTTCAACTACATACGTACAAAATAAAGTGATCAGAAATTGGTAATTTGGCCAATTTAACACAAAGTTCAAAATATTCCAATTTCAAAATAGGGTCCAGAATAAACAATGCAGGCATTCCTGGCACTAAACTAACATTTCCTCTGTTCATTAGTTACGTTTTCAGGCTTTACAAATGAATTCCATTTTTATTTTTATTCACATAATGAATTTTTATTCAAACAAATTAATTGAAGATTTACTGTTATGCAATATTGTAATAATTGTATAAATAATATCACCACATTTGTTAATGTATATTAGACCCACCAGCTGGTGCGTATTAGACGTGTGAGGTCATTTGTTTACTCTTGAACATCAGCAAAAATTTAACATTTCCACTACTTTGAACTCAGTTTCAAGCCATTTGCAGTACTAAAACCAATCAAAATCATCTCTATTTCTGTAATATATCTTCCATTCTATCAAATGAGACCAAGAAATCGCAAATACGTACAACTATAAAAAACATACGAGAAAACACTGCAAAGTCGCTGTTTTCTATGTGGTGCATACTTACCACATAGAAAACTACTTTATCTTACACATATCCAAAGCAAAATACACTTATTGATATCTGTAACTCCCCTTAATTTACACATGACTGTAAACATAAAATTCTGAATATGTGTACAGCTATTGTTTCATAATTCTTAAGCTAGTCATAAGTTTGCCTAAGACACTCCAATATAGAAACTGTATCATGCCAAAACGAGACCATTTCCATTAATAGATAAAATAATTGTTAGGTTTTTAAATATTTTGAACTACAGTGGACCCCCGAGTTTCGTAAAAACTTCACTCCTGAAGTCTGCTCAAGTGCCATTACCGAACGAATTTACTCCCTTAAGGAAAAATTTCACGTAGGTTAGTCTATTTCAGACCCCCAAAAATACACTTCCACAAGAACTTACAAAATTATACTTACATAATTGCACGATTTCCGGGGTATTCGTTAACCGAGGGTCCACTGTACCTTAATTTTGAAAATCTAGTTAATCACCACAATTACCTAACCTTAATGGTGTACATACCAGTATGATCCATATCCTGTGTCAATATAGAGTAAGAACTAGTATTAGTTTGCCCAAAATGCCTAGGCATACCAAGGCCTACTTGTAATAAGTACAGTGGACCCTCGGTTAACGAAAAAACTTCCTTCCAGAAGCCTTCTCAAGTGCCATTACTGAACGAATTTACTTCCTTAAGAAATAATGTCACGTAGGTTAGTCTATTTCAGACCCCCAAAAATACACTTCCACATGCACTTACAATATTATACTTACATAATTGAACGATTTCCGGGGTTTTCGTTAACCGAGTGTCCACTGTATTTTATAATATGTAATAATATCATATAAGATGTAAACCCCACGTTGTAATATTAACAGAGAAATAAAGAATTTTAATTTTAATTTTTAATAGATGTATTCTCTCATATCTAGGCCCAAATTTACCGCTCACAGCTTATTTGAGTGAGCTTAGCTCATGGCGTAGAACTACGGTTTGGATCCTCAACTCAAAGCCATAGAACTACGGCACAGACCCTGAAAGGGTTAATGGTTGTAAAAAAAAACTAATTTGAAAGGTGTGTTACTATGAAGGCCCCCAAAAAATTCTATTAAGGATGAAGAGAAAATACTAAATCACAGGAAGAAATGTGTGATATAGTAAATATAAAGTTATAGACTGAATTTAAATAAAAAAAAAATAAAAGAAATGGTAGTAAATCTCCAACAGCCAGTTGAAATGGAGTTCATTGGAATAACCAAGAAATAAAGCTACTATGGAATTTGTGCATGGGGATCAACAACATTCAATCACCTAAGACCACTAATAACCCAATAAAAGGCTGTAGTCAGAATGATAACAAATTCCCACTCCAGACAACATACTCCACCAATATTCAAAAGTCTAAAACTACTCACTGTCAAGAACATCCATACTTATTATTGTGCTTACTACATTTATAGAACACTACACTCAAACATAAACCCTAAACTCAAACTTTCCTCACCAACATTAACAGGACGCATGACCATAACACTAGACACAGATCACTGTTTGATGTACCCCGTGTCCATATCACACTGTGCAAAAACTCTATGCACATAAAGGGCCCCAAAATTTGGAATTCATTACCAGTAAATACTAAAGTAACCCGGTCTGAACATCAATTTAAGACTTCTCAAAAACCACATACTCACCCTAAACTAAAAACTCAATATGTACTCAATACTTGACTTTACCAAATAATATAATTTAATTATTTACTATTGATATAAACAACCTGCAAAATACAGTGGACCCCCGGTTTTCGTGATTTTTTCTTTCCAGAATGCTGTTCAAGTGCCATTACCAAACGAATTTATCTCCATAAGAAATGATGTAAAATAGACTAGTCCTTTTAGACCCCCAAAATTACACTTACAAAAGCATTTAAAAAAATCAACTTACATAAAAGGGTGTGTTTGGGGACCATCGTAAGTCGGGGTACCACTGTATTTTGTAATTGAAAGCATACTTAATAATATTTAGCTATTTTTACTTGTAACTGAAATGCATATTTCTCCCTTAGGCAGCGTTTCTCTAAGAGACCAATAAGGGTAAGCAGGTGGTCGGTAAAGTCAGTTGTGGTGGATAAAAATGAGTTTGTTTTACCATGATAGTAACAATAGCAGAAAATTCTCTAACCAACAGACTTTGCTTCCAAATCAATTGACCCAGTTGATTTTGTCCTGTATTTCCGAAGTCCATTCAAATTTATACCTTACTTTAATTGTAAGGTATGAGTATGTAAGTGATTATAACCTGTGCACATACAGTGGTACCTCGAGTTACGATGGTCCCCAAAATCGCCCTTTTATGTAAGTTTATTTTTTTAAATGCTTTTGTAGGTATATTTTTGGGGGTGTAAAAGGACTAGTCTATTTTACATTATTCCTTATGGGGATAAATTCGTTTGGTAATGGCACATGAACAGCATTCTCGAACGAAAAAATATCGTAACTCGAGGTACCACTGTATATGTGTGTGGGTGGGTGGATGGGCGTTTGTGTGTGGGGTTTGTGTGTTTATGTGTGGGGTTTGTGTGTTTGTGTGTGGGGTTTGTGTGTTTGTGTAGGGGATATAACAAATAGTACATACATGTTTACATACACATATTGCAGTTCCACTGTGTTTCAAAACATTGATAATTAATTATATACTTTCCTTCCAGGGTTGAATTCATTCAGTTGGCACTAGAGGTGAAGCCTCTCAACCTTGGGCAAGGCTTTCCTGATTTTGCTGCCCCAATAACTGTGAGGAAAGCACTTGCTGAAGCTGCCACAAGTGAAACAAATGTTCTCCTCAATCAGTACACACGTGGCTTTGTAAGTCTTTTAGTTGAGTTCAAATTTGGGGATTTTAAGTTTTCTACAAATAAATGTAATGCATGTTTAGTTTTTGACTACTGTTCTTCTACTAATTTGTGTTGTTAAGCTTTCTTAAATGTTGCTACGAGTTTCATCTTTCATATACAGTGGACCCCTGGTTTTCGTAATTAATTCATTCCAGAATGCTGTTCAAGTGCCGTTACCAAATGAATTTGTTCCCATAAGGAATAATGTAAATTAGATTAGTCCTTTTAGACCCCCAAAAATACACTTACAAAAGCACTTACAAAAATACACTTACATAATTGTTCGAGTTTGGAGCATTACGAACACCGGGAGTCCACTGTATATTTTACTTGATACTGCATTTTTTCCAAGACTTATTTATATACTATTGCAGCCTTTACCCATGCGCTTGGCATCAGGGCCAAATTCATAAAATGCTTTATCTATATAGAAATGCAAAGCTTCACTAGCATGGGTGCTTGTTGTACTTTAGAGAAAGAACTTTGATTCTTTGGAGATCCAAGAGGTTTAAAAATCATGTTAGTTGCACTGACATCACACACAATAATAATCTTTGAGAGGATCCTAAAATGTCAACTTAATTTCACAAACCAGGTCATTGTAGTTTGAGAGAAGTTATAGTCCATCCTTGTAATTTTTACCCTACTAAGAAAAAATCATGAAGATTTTGATTGTAGAAGGCCAGTGGCCTGGTGGCAAAAGCTCTTACTTCACATGGTCAGGATTCGATTCCCGGCAAGGGTAGAAACATTGGGTGTGTTTCCTTACACCTGTTTTCCATGTTCACTCATAAGTAAAATGGGTACCTGGGTGTTAGTCGACTGGTGTGGGTCACATCCTGGGACAAAACTGACCTAATTTGCCTGAAATGCTCTGCATAACAAGGGGCTTTCTATATACAGTCATCCCTCGGTTTTCGATTGTCCCAGTTTTCACCGATTTTGGTTTTCGCTGACTTTTTTCGAGGAAAATTTGTCTCAGTTTTCGCCGATTGTCTTAGTTTTCGCCGACCATATGGGACCTGTCCACCAGTGCCGCGCACATACAAAGGCCGTAGGCCCGCCACCCACGCACCCCCCAGCACCTCCCACGCACATTGTCACGCAGTCTAGCATTGTTTATGCTTGAGTGAACATCACCCCAGGAGTTCATACAAAACATTTATTAACAATTCATTGTTTTTGGCCCTTGATTATTGTGTGTGACTACTAAATAAGCTACCATGGGCCCAAAGAAAGCTCCTAGTGCCAGTCCTTTGGTAAAGAAAGTGAGAAACACGATGGAGTTTAAGAGTGTAGCATGTATGCAGGGAGTGTAGCATGTATGCAGGGAGTGTAGCAGGTATGCAGGGAGTGTAGCAGGTATGCAGGGAGTGTAGCAGGTATGCAGGGAGTGTAGCAGGTATGCAGGGAGTGTAGCATGTATGCAGGGAGTGTAGCATCTATGCAGGGAGTGTAGCATGTATGCAGGGAGTGTAGCATGTATGCAGGGAGTGTAGCATTTATGCAGGGAGTGTGGCATGTATGCAGGGAGTGTAGCAGGTATGCAGGGAGTGTAGCAGGTATGCAGGGAGTGTAGCAGGTATGCAGGGAGTGTAGCATGTATGCAGGAGTGTAGCACTATGCAGGGAGTGTAGCATGTATGCAGGGAGTGTAGCATGTATGCAGGGAGTGTAGCATTTATGCAGGGAGTGTGGCATGTATGCAGGGAGTGTAGCAGGCATGCAGGGAAGTGACCCCAGATAAGGACTTGGTACCTAATTCCTTATGGAAGGGATTCCCTTCCAAAAAATAGGGTCTCTTCCCTCTCCACTCCTCTCTCTCTTCCATCCAGCAACATCAGTCTTCAATAAAGGTAAGTGCCACATAGAATTCATTCATTTGTGCATGTAAATCTATCTTTAAGGCCCCCAATTTTTTTTTTCCAAACTTCTGGGTTTCTGGAACGGATTAATTGAATTTCCATTATTTCTTATGGGAAAAACAGTTTTGGTTTTCGCCGATTTTGGTTTTAGCCGATCCATCTGGAACGGATTAAAATCGAAAACCGAGGGATGACTGTAGTAGTGTCAGTGATATCAGCTAGGCCTGTGTACCCTGTACATGTATTGTAGAAATAAAGATATTATTATTATTCTATTTTCTTTCTTTCAACACGTCAGGCGTTTCCCACCGAGGCAGGGTGGCCCAAAAGGAAAAACGAAAGTGTCTCCTTTTACATTCAGTAATATGTATATTCAGGAGAAGGGGTTACTAGCCCCTTGCACCCGGCATTTTAGTCGCCTCTTACGACACGCATGGATTATTATTATTATTATTATTATTATTATTATTATTATTATGTGTACGGACTTGGGAAAGATATTTGATAAATGTGATCACTGAATGGCTGTTTATAAAGTGTTTTCAGAATATACAGTGGTACCTCGAGTTACGATGGTCCCCAAAATCGCCCTTTTATGTAAGTTTATTTTTTTAAATGCTTTAGTAAGTATATTTTTGGGGGTGTAAAAGGACTAGTCTATTTTACATTATTCCTTATGGGGATAAATTCGTTTGGTAATGGCACTTGAACAGCATTCTCGAACGAAAAAATATCGTAACTCGAGGTACCACTGTATATAACTGGTAAAGTAGCAAGATTAATACTATTGAAAATTCTAAAGCAGATCTCAAAGAGGTAAAAAAATTAATTGACTGCAGTGAACAATTGAGCTCTGCAAGACACACTGTCTATGCACCTTACTTTTTCTAGCCCTCTTAGTAAATAACAACAACAACGAAAAAAACAGAAAATGGAGCACAGCCTTGGCTTCCGTTGCAGATGATATCAAATACAGTGGACCCCCGAGTAACGTAAAAACTTCATCCCACAAGCCTGCTCAAGAGCCATTACCGAACGAATTTACTCCTTTAAGGAATAATGTCACGTAGGTTAGTCTATTTCAGACCCCCAAAAATACACTTCCACAAGCACTTACAATATTATACTTACATAATTTTACGATTTCCGGGGTGTTCATTACTCGGGGGGGGTCCACTGTACAATGTACTACAAAACTTATCTCGGCAAAGGCCAATGGAAATCTAGCTGTATTAACAAAGTTTTCCATTTGGCAACTTAAAACTTCATCTTGACCAGCAACAAATTACAAATATATGTTCACTATAATAAATTGCAGAAAAATATATGAATAAAAACACACACGGACAATTCTGTTGTAGACAGCATTTTGCTCATGATTAATTGAGCTTAGATTCATCATGCCTAGGTAGTAGGTTGGTAGACAGCAACCGCCCAGGGAGGAACTACCTTCCTGCCAAGTGAGTGTAAAATGAAAGCCTGTAATTGTTTTACATTATGGTAGGATTGCTGGTGTCTTTTCTCTGTATCATAAACATGCAAGATTTCAGGTACGTCTTGCTACTTCTACTTACACTTAGGTCACACTACACATATATGATTTTTTTTTTTTTCAACAAGTCGGCTGTCTCCCACAGAGGCAGGGTGACCCAAAAAGAAAGAAAATCCCCAAAAAGAAAATACTTTCATCATCATTCAACACTTTCACCACACTCATACATAATCACTGTCTTTGCAGAGGCGCTTAGATACGACAGCTGAGAATAGTCCCTCCCAGCTGTCACTATCCCAGACCCCTCCTTTAAAGTGCAGGCATTGTACTTCCCATTTCCAGGACTCAAGTCCAACTAAATCAATTAACTGGTTTCCCTGAATCCCTTCAAAAAATGTTACCCTGCTCACACTCCAACAGCTCGTCAGGTCCCAAAAATCATTTGTCTCCATTCACTCCTATCTAACACGCTCACACATGCTTGCTGGAAGTCCAAGCCCCTCGCCCACAAAACCTCCTTTACCCCCTCCCTCCAACTTTTTCTAGGACGACCCCTACCCCGCCTTCCTTCCCCTACAGATTTATACGCTCTCTAAGTCAATCTACTCTGATCCATTCTCTCTAAATGACCAAACCACCTCAACAACCCCTCTTCAGCCCTCTGACAAATACTTTTAGTAACTCCACACCTCCTAATTTCCACATTCCGAATTTTCTGCATAATATTTACACTACACATTGCCCTTAGACAGGACATCTCCACTGCTTCCAGCCTCCTCCTCGCTGCAGCATTTGCAACCCATGCTTCACACCCATATATGAGTGTTGGTACCACTATACTTTCGTACATTCCCTTCTTTGCCTCCATGGATAACGTTTTTTGTCTCCACAGATACCTCAACGCACCAATCATTTTTTTTCCTTCATCAATTCTATTGTTAACCTCATCCTTCATAAACCCATCCACTGACACGTCAACTCCCAAATATCTGAAAACATTTACTTCTTCCATGATCCCTCTCTCCAATGTGATATCCAATTTTTCTTTATATAAATCGTTTGATACCCTCATCACCTTACTCTTATCTATGTTCACTTTCAACTTTCTACCTTTACACACCCTCCCAAACTAGTCCACTAACCTTTGCAACTTTTCTTTAGAATCTCCCATAAGCACAGTATCATCAGCAAAAAGTAACTGTGTCAACTCCCATTTTGCATTTAATTCCCCATAATTTAATCCCACCCCTCTCCCCAACACCCTAGCATTTACTTCTTTTACAACCCCATCTATAAATATATTAAACAACCTTGGTGACATTACACATCCCTGTCTAAGACCTTTTACCGGGAAGTAATCTCCCTCTCTCCTACACACCCTAACCTGAGCCTCACTATCCTCATAAAAACTCTTTACAGCCTTCAGTAACTTACTACCTATTCCATACACTTGCAACATTTGCCACATTGCTCCCCTATCCACTCTATCATATGCCTTTTCTAAATCCATAAATGTAATGAAAACTTCTCTACCTTTATCTAAATACTGTTCACATATATGCTTCACTGTAAACACTTCATCTACACATCCCCTACCCACTCTAAAGCCTCCTTGCTCATCTGCAATCCTACTCTCTGTCTTACCTCTAATTCTTTCAATAATAACCCTGCCATACACTTTACCTGGTATACTCAGTAAACTTATTCCCCTATAATTCTTAAACTCTCTTTTATCCCCCTTCCCTTTATATAAAAGAACTATACATGCTCTCTGCCAATCCCTAGGTATCTTTCCCTCTTTCATACATTTATTAAACAAAAATACCAACAACTCAAGCACTATATCCCCTCCTGCTTTTAACATTTCTGTCATGATCCTGTCAGTTCCAGCTGCTTTACCCCCTTTCATTCTACGTAATGCCTCACGCACCTCCCCCACACTCACATCCTGCTCTTCACTCCTAAACGATGTTGTACCTCCCTGGCTAGTACATGAAATTACTGCCTCCCTTTTTTCATCGACATTTAAAAGTTTCTCAAAATATTCCCGCCATCTACCCAATACCTCCAGCTCCCCATCTACTAACTCCCCTACTCTGTTTTTAACTGACAAATCCATTCATTCCCTAGGCTTTCTTACCTTGTTTATCTCACTCCAAAATTTTTTCTTGTTTTCAGCAAAATTTCTTGACAGAGCCTCTCCCATTCTTTCATCCGCTCTTCTTTTGCACTCTCTCACCACTCTCTTCAACTTTCTTTTACTCTCCATATACTCTGCTCTTCTATTAACACTTCTATTTTGTAAAAACCTCTCATAAGCTACCTTTTTCTCTTTTATCACACCCTTTACTTCATTCCACCACTCCTCTTTCCTCCTGCACCCACCCTCCTATAGCCACAAACGTCTGCCCCACATTCTAATACTGCATTTTTAAAACTATCCCGACTGTCTTCAACCCCCCGCTACTCATACCTGCACTAGCCCACCTTTCTGCCAATAGTTGCTTATATCTCACCCTAACTTCCTCCTCCCTTAGTTTATACACTTTTACCTCTCTCTTACTTGCTGTTGCCATTTTCTTTTTGTCCCATCTACCTTTTACTCTAACTGTAGCTACAACTAAATAATGATCCGATATATCTGTTTCCCCTCTATAAACATGTACATCCTGAAGCCTACCCATCAACCTTTTATCCACCAATACATAATCCAACAAACTACTTTCCTTACGTGCTATATCATACCTTGTATATTTATTTATCCTCTTTTTCATAAAATATGTATTACTTATTACCAAACCTCTTTCTACACATAGCTCAATTAATGGTTCCCCATTTACATTTACCCCAGGCACTCCAAATTTACCTACTACTCCCTCCACAACATTTTTACCCACTTTAGCATTAAGATCCCCAACCACAATTACTCTCTCACTTGGTTCAAAACTCCCCACACACTCACTCAACATTTCCCAAAATCTCTCTCTCTCCTCTACACTTCTCTCTTCTCCAGGTGCATAAACACTTACTATAACCCACTTTTCACATCCAACCTTTATTTTACTCCACATAATCCTTGAATTTATACATTTATATTCCCTCTTTACCTGCCATAACTGATTATTCAACATTATTGCCACTCCTTCTTTAGCTCTAACTCTATTGGAAACCCCTGACCTAATCCCATTTATTTCTTCCCACTGAAACTCTCCTACCCCCTTCAGCTTTGTCTCACTTAAAGCCAGGACATCCAGCTTCTTTTCATTCATAACATCTACAATCATCTCTTTCTTATCATTAGCACAACATCCACGCACATTCAAACATCCCACTTTGACGGTTTTCTTCTTTTTCTTTTCAGTAAATCTATACAGGAAAAGGGGTTACTAGCCCATTGTTCCCGGCATTTTAGTTGACTTTTACAACACGCATGGCTTACGGAGGAAAGATTCTTATTCCACTTCCCCATGGATATGAAAGGAAAAGCAATAAGAACAAGAACTATTAAAATAAAATCAAAGAAAACTCAGATGAGTGTGTATACATAAACGTATACATGTATGTGTAGCGTGACCTAAGTGTAAGTAGCAAGACGTACCTGAAATCTTGCATGTTTATGAGGCAGAAAAAAGACACCAGCAATCCTACCATCATGTAAAACAAATACAGGCTTCCTTTTTACACTCACTTGGCAGGACAGTAGTACCTCCCTGGGTGGTTGCTGACTACCAACCTACTATACCTATTATATACATGTACAAGCCTATACAGTGGACCCCCGAGTTTCGTAAACCCCGGAAATCGTACAATTATGTAAGTATAATATTGTAAGTGCTTGTGGAAGTGTATTTTTGGGGGTCTTGAAATAGACTAACGTACATGACATTTTTCCTTAAGGGAGTAAATTCGTTCGGTAATGGCGCTTGAGCAGACTTCAGGAGTGAAGTTTTTACGAAACTCGGGGGTCCACTGTATATACACACCCCTCTGGGTTTTCTTCTATTTTCTTACTAATACTTATTCTTGTTTATTATTGTTAATCTCCTTAGGGAAGTGTAACAGAATTCTTCCTCCATAGGCCATGCGTGTTGTTATAGGTGACTAAAATGCCAGGAACAAGGGGCTAGTAACCCCTTTTTCTGTTTACATTAGTAAAGTTAAAAAGAGAAACTTTTGTTTTTCTTTTTGGGCCACCCTGCCTCGGTGGAATATGGCCAGTTTGTTGAAAGAAGAAGAAAGGTTCATCATTGTCACTAGTTGACTCTGCCAAATACTAAGTTTGCATAAGTTAGAGTGATATTGAATGATCCTTGGATGAGGCTGTATTGATGAGCTTGACGGGCTAGATACTGTCCAGACTTGGTGGTACATATGAAAATATAAATGCAATGTATAGTGCAAATTCAGTAAGCGTGCATTTTATTGACGACTATTTTTCTATGATATGCAACAGTTCTGCAGTGAGATAATAATATTGTAGGTATTAATGGCTTTATAATGTTGCTTCCAAATTGTACATTGAGTACAGTAAATATTTTTTTAACAGTTCTTTGTTTATTTTTCTCTTCCATTCTGTCTTTGTTTTTTTCTCATCACATTTTCACACAAGAATGTGTGGTATTTGATTCCAGCAAGTGGTGCCTAACAATCACATTACTGTGTAGAATTTTTTTTGTGATAAATGGTTTTGAAAACCGACAAGTTGAAGATCGAGACATGGAGTTGAATCCAGAATGAGGGGCTGATTACCTCAAACTCCTCCTCTCCTTACACCTTTCTGCTTTGTATTGGACTGATGAAGCCACTGTGTGGCGAAACGTTTCCTTAATAAAGATTCCCATATGTTGCATAAGTGTCTCAATCTTCAGATTTTTTTTTATAAAATTGCTGCAAATATTCTTTTAATTGTTGCCAACATTTAGAATGTTGCATATTGCTGTTTCTTAAAGATTGGGTATGTCTGAGATGGGAGAAGGTATCAGTGATATAGAAAGATAATGTAGTAATAATACGTAAAATAGATAAAGTAGAAATATATTGTAGCGAGGGGCTCTTGATTTAAGAAATTGGAGCTTCTGTATCCTTACTTGGATCTAACTTTAATGTCTCCCATTTTCCCTAGGTGCTGTATATAATCCATATTGGGTTTAGTGCTCCCCCACAAATTTAATAATACTGTAATAATAATACTAAATGCTGTCAAGAGTTTTTATGAGGATAGTGAGGCTCAGGTTAGGGTGTAGGAGAGAGGGAGATGACTTCCCAGTAAAAGTAGGTCTTAGACAGGGATGTGTAATGTCACCATGGTTGTTTAACATATTTATAGATGGGGTTGTAAAAGTAGTAAATGCTAGGGTGTTGGGGAATCAAATACAAAATGGGAGTTGATACAATTACTTTTTGCTGATGATACTGTGCTTTTGGGAGATTCTAAAGAAAAGTTGCGAATGTTAGTGGACGAGTTTGGGAGGGTGTGTAAAGGTAGAAAGTTGAAAGTGAACATAGATAAGAGTAAGGTGATGAGGGTATCAAATGATTTAGATGAAGAAAAACTGTATTACATTGGAGGGAGGGAGTATGGAAGAAGTGATTATGTTCAGAGATTTGGGAGTTGACTTGCCAGTGGATAGGTTTATGAAGGATGAGGTTAACCATAGAATTGATGAAGGAAAAAAGGTGAGTGGTACGTTGAGGTATCTGTGGAGACAAAAAACGTTATCCATGGAGGCAAAGAAGGGAATGTACAAAAGTATAGTGGTACCAGTACTCTTATATGGGTGTGAAGCATGGGTTGTAAATGCTGCAGCGAGGAGGAGGCTGGAGGCAGTGGAGATGTTGTGTCTAAGGGCAATGTGTGGTGTAAATATGCAGAGAATTCGTAGTGTGGAAATTAGGAGATGTGGAGTTACTAAAGGTATTAGTCAGAGTGCTGAAGAGGGGTTGTTGAGGTGGTTTGGTCATTTAGAGAGAATGGAACAAAATAGAATGGCTTGGAGAGCGTATAAATCTGTAGGGGAGTGAAGGCAGGGTAGGGGTCG
Source organism: Cherax destructor (assembly GCA_009830355.1). NCBI lineage: Eukaryota > Metazoa > Arthropoda > Malacostraca > Decapoda > Parastacidae > Cherax > Cherax destructor. The sequence continues at coordinate 33,940 of WNWK01003430.1, read as the reverse complement.
TCCTTGAAAAGGTTGGAAGGAGGGGGTAAAGGAGGTTTTGTGGGCAAGGGCTTGGACTTCCAGCAAGCATGCATGAGCATGTTAGATAGGAGTGAATGGAGACGAATGGTTTTTGGGACCTGACAAACTGTTGAAGTGTGAGCAGGTAATATTTTGTGAAGGGATTCAGGGAACCCAGTTAGCTGGACTTGAGTCCTGGAAATAGGAAGTACAATGCCTGCACTTTAAAGGAGGGGTTTGGGATATTGGCAGTTAGGAGGGACATCTAAACTGTCGTATCTGAGCGCCTCTTCAAAGACAGTGATTATGTATGAGTGCTGGTGAAAGTGTTAAACTGATGATGAAAGTTTTTTCTTTCTTTTGGGTTTTTCTTTCTTTTTGGGTCATCCTGCCTCAGTGGGAAATGAAACGTGTTAAAAATAAAAACTAACTTAAGTAGAAGCCTCTCATATGCTGCTTTTTATAATATACAGTGAACCCTCAGTTTTCGTTCACCTCCAAACTCGAACAATTATGTAAGTGTATTTTCGTAAGTGCTTTTGTAAGTGTATTTTTGGGGTCTGAAATGACTAATCTAATTTACATTTGTCCTTATTGGGACAAATTTGTTCGATAACAGCACTCAAACAGCATTCTGGAAAGAATTTTCAACGAAAACGGAGGGTCCACTCTACCTTCTTTATTTCATCAGTGTATCCTTTAAAATATGTGTTCCATATTACCAAATAAAGTTTATGGTGACTATTTGTGCATATTAAAATATGGGGTATACTTGGAGGGTGTTCTGGGGGTCAACGCCCTCGCAGCCCAGTCCGTGACCAGGCCTCGCAGTGGTTCAGGGCCTGATCACCCATACTGTTACTGCTGGCTATGTGGCAGGAGAAGTAAAATATTTAACTGGCCTCAGGGAGAAATCCAAATATTTCTCTGTGAAACCTTTTTTTTTTTTTTTATCTACTTCTCCACATGCATACATATTCTATGTATCACACTGCAGTACCTAAAGTTACTGTGTTTCAGGGTCACCCTCGCTTGGCGGCAGCAGTGGCGAAGCTGTACTCTAAATTGGTAGGTAGAGAAATCAACCCTCAGACTGAAGTTCTGGTTACTGCAGGAGCTTATGAGGGTCTCTTTGTCTCCATTATGGGTTAGTAGTTTTATACTCCAGTGTTGTACAATATAATAAGCGTGTATTATTGGTATTGTTAGCCCCCTCCTTCCTGTGGGTACCTCATTGCCAGATCCAATCCCTCCTAGTCTCGTGGACTCTATTGTACCTGATTTTAAAACTTTGCATTCAACCTGACTGCCTGTGTGTACGTATCTGACACTAGCTATGCTAGTGTCTTATCCTCTGTGATCACTTTGCCATGTACGTATATGCTTTTTAAGTTCCATTCTTATCCCACCCCCACCCACCCCTAACTCAGAAACAGTCTGATTCTCTAAATTTAAATGAATTTCAGTCCATTCCTGGAATGAAAAGAAAAAGCCTGTTTACCTCTTAGCTGCAAGAATTCCTTCCCTGTTTTGGAAGTACAGCGTCTCCTCACTTAACGATGGAGTTCCGTTCCCAAGACCACATCGGTAAACGAATTCATCGCTAAGTGAGGAGCAAACTATAATGGTAGTGGGTTTGTGTCAACCATCTTTTATATTGTTTTAATGTCACTTTTGCACCATTTATAATATTTTTGGTATATTTTTAAATGTTTATACAGTAGTGTACTGTATATTGTAATAAACAGAATAGAGGAAGTCAGCTCTAATATACATTATTTAGGTATGAATACTGGTCAGAGAGCCTGTCGTAAGTCTGAGTCATCATTAAACGAGTACGTCGCTAAGTGAGGAGAGGCTGTAGTTTTAATCACTTAAATATGCTTTATCAATAGGAATTCTGTATTTATGGATAAGTTAAAGAATGTAGATAGTATGCATGGGTTAATTAGTCTCTTATTTTTTGTGTTTCTTTTCTAGCACGTCAGCAAATGATTATATATGTAGAGTACTACTGTAGTTATTTGTATAATTTGGTGATTAACATTGAATTTATGCAGTACCACATGTGTCATGCCTAGCATTTGTTAGTAATGGTACCTATTGAAGTGTTGCATTCACTTAGAGGGAGTTCCTAACAAGTACTTTAACATAGCACAAGTTCTATTCTGCTCTTAATTAGCTGAAAAAATTGCTTAAATGAAGTATGTATGGATGAAAAATACTAATTACTAAACTTAAGGAAGTTTGTGTGAGGTGGGTATACTGTAGTGAAGAATTAAGAAGTTTTGACTCCACTTTAAATAGAATTTAAATATTTTAGTTACTTCATTTTTGTTTAAATTGTAACTGATCTGTAGAAACATTGGAAGCATTTGCTTCAGAAATATATTACACATTGGATGCCCAGATAACTCTTAAGAAGATGTGCTAACAAAGTGTGTGTATGTATAAGCTAGTGTTAGTAGTAAGTGGGAGGTGTTGGATTATAGCTTGGTATAAAAGTTTAAATTTGCTTCGTTGCCAGAACTTGTATGCCTGTGCCCATTCGGTTAGGAAATGTATAAGGACACTCAATATATTTACACAGATACACATTATTGGAGGCAGGAAGGGCAGGAGGGTAATCTGAATTGTGATGTCAGCACAGTTCTGGAAAAATGGTGGTTGATTGAATGATTGTGAATGGATTTTCTTCTTTAGGTCACCCTACCTTGGCAGGAGATGGTCATTGAAGTAAAAAAAAAAAAATAGTACGTGTTCACACTTAAACTGAAAATATTTTTTTTTTTACCAGGATTGGTGAATCCTGGTGATGAAGTGATTATTATTGAACCATTCTTTGACTGCTATGTCCCTCAAGTCAAATTGGCCGGTGGGACTCCTGTCTTTGTACCTCTGCGTCCTGTAAGTTTTACTTTTGAGCTGTGTTCACTGACCAACTAAAAATAGTGCAAATTAGCAGTAATGCAGATAAGCATTTTCAGAATATTAATTCATTGCAATGTAAATATAAAAATTTCAATTAAATTATGAGTAATTTAAAATACTCTTGTTCTAATTTGTCAAAGAAAATACTCAGTTCCCACTTCTTAACATTTATTTTTGAGCAGAAGAAAACTGAAGGAATAACATCATCAGGAGACTGGGTGTTGGACCCCGTGGAACTGGCAAATGCTTTCACTGATAAGACAAAGGCTATTGTAGTCAATACACCAAATAATCCACTTGGAAAGGTATGTACAATAGTCCATTTTTTATTGGTTTCTTAATAAAATTGTTTGTGTGGAAATTGGTAAGGTGAGCACAAATGCAAGGTGTGTGCATCAATCAAGGTGAAACATGTCTGACCCCAAGCAAGTTAGTGCAGTGTAATGCTATATCAAAGAATTTTCAGACAAACAGTTAACTCTTTATTGTGTATTCATTTTGTTGAGGTGATTGTATTATTGTAGCAGGCTCGCTGTCAAATAAAGTTTGCACTTGCAGTACTCTCATCCCTCCAAATTTACAGAAAGAGAGGGGAAGATTCCTAGAGGTCTTGCAAACTAGAAACCACAAATAATGTAAAAGTAACTGAATAATAAATTGTGTTTAAGATTTGGGCTCAGTTTGTGTTCCAGAGATCATATCTCTAATATAAGACTCCACTCTTTCAACAGGTGTACACAGAGGAAGAGTTGACAATGATTGCTGACTTGTGCAAGAAGCACAACAGCATAGCTATCATGGATGAGGTTTATGAGTGGATGACCTACAGTGGGATAAAGCACGTCCGAATGGGTTAGTCTGTAGTGTGCAGTACTGGGTTATCACAGTATGACTTTTTTTTTTCTAACACGCTGGCTGTCTTCCACCAAAGCAGGGTGACCCTGAAAAAGAAACACTTAACCATCATTCACACTATCACTGTCTTACCAGAGGTTTGCAGATATGACAGTTCAGACAGCAGATATCCCAAACCCCTTTAGAGTGCAGGCATTGTACTTCCCACCTCAAGGACTGAAGTTCGGCTAACCGGTTTTCCTGAAGCCCTTCGCAAAATATTACCCTGCTCATACTCCAACAGCTCATCAAGTCCCAAAAACCATTTGTTTTCACTCACTCCTATCTAACATGCTCACACATGCCTGCTATATGTCCAAGCCTCTTGCACACAAAACCTCCTTTACCACCTCCCTCCATCCCGGACTGGGCCGAGGGGCATTGACCCCTGAAACCCCCTCCAGGTATACTCCAGGTATCCTTTCCTAGGATGACCCCTACCTCACCTTCCCTCCACTACAGATTTATACACACCTCATAAATAATTTAATAAAATAAGCTTTTAAATATTATCTTGTTTTGCTCTACTGTATATTACTGGATGACATGTGATGTAATGGACTTTTAAAATTTTGGGCAAAAACCACTCAAAAAATTATACTTTGATCTCTTTTTATTTGCAACTTTTATTTACAGTATGTCTGTAAACTGTGTATACGGTACTACTATATTAGGTGTACAATAGAGTACTTTAGTGCATATTTTCATTTTTAACATTACGTACAGTGGTACCTCGAGTTACGATGGTCCCCAAAATCGCCCTTTTATGTAAGTTTATTTTTTTAAATGCTTTTGTAAGTATATTTTTGGGGGTGTAAAAGGACTAGTCTATTTTACATTATTCCTTATGGGGATAAATTCGTTTGGTAATGGCACTTGAACAGCATTCTCGAACGAAAAAATATCGTAACTCGAGGTACCACTGTATTCTCATTTGATGGACACTTGGACAATCCCTCTATTAGTCTGTTATATTGAGGGTTCATTGAAATTAATGTTGTATGCAGTAGTTGTTATTGCATTAACTCAGACGTAGTGTAATACCAAACAGTTAGTATATGTAATATAAGTAAAATTGCTATACAGTAGGGCCCCGCTTTACGGCGTTTTGCCTTACGGCGTTCCGCTAATACAGCGATTTTAAATTATGACCAAAACTATATATACAGTGAGCGGTCTTTCTAATACGGCGCGCACCACCCAGTTTGTTTACATTCTTCGTGAGCACATCTCTCTGTTATGTCTGGAAACTTTCCAAAATTTCAAGTTTTTTTAAGTTATTGCATATTTTATATGTACTCTGACAATTATACTTATGTGTACCTGTACCTAAATATACTTACACACTGTGCTGGTGTGCAGGTACACATTAAAATCACTAAGAGTGTCCCTCTAGTCTTAACACCATAGTAATACTAATACAGGGGAACCCCAGTTTTCGAGTGGTTCGGAAATTGAGAAAATCGGATTTAGAGCACTTTTTTTGGCGAAATTCATCCCCGGATGTCGAGCATCCGCTCGGAAATCGAGTGTATGAGATGCGTTCACTCGCTGGCGACACCGCTTCCTCACGCGTTTCACACTCGGTGTGCGTCTCTCTCTCTTGTTGAGTTAGGAATACATACTCTGCATGTTCATCCATTCATCTGTTCATTTTTGTGCTTGTTTATTGATTGTGACTGTGAAATAAGCCACCATATAGCCAAATAAAGTTCAGAGTGCCAGCCCTTTGGTAAAGAAGGTGAGAAACACGATAGAATTCAAGAAAAAACTTGTAGCAAAATATGAAAGTGGCGTACGTGTGGCTGACCTCACCAGGATGTATGGCAAGTCGACATCAACAGTCTGTTCCATCCTGGCGAAGAAAGCAAAAATCCAGGAAGCTCCGCTTTTTGACCAGAGTGTTGGTAAGATGGGGAAGGAAGAAGGATGGAAATATGGGAAAAAATGGGGGAGGGGGGTTGGTGAGGAGGAAGGGTTAAAAAGGTAAGTGGCCCAACCACTTTGGTGCATTATATATTTATGAGTATAGTGGTATGTAAAGTTAATATATCAGATAGGGCATAACATTTATGGCAAGTCGACATCAACAGTCTGTTCCATCCTGGCGAAGAAAGCAAAAATCCAGGAAGCTCCGCTTTTTGACCAGAGTGTTGGTAAGATGGGGAAGGAAGAAGGATGGAAATATGGGAAAAAATGGGGGAGGGGGGTTGGTGAGGAGGAAGGGTTAAAAAGGTAAGTGGCCCAACCACTTTGGTGCATTATATATTTATGAGTATAGTGGTATGTAAAGTTAATATATCAGATAGGGCATAACATTTACCCAACAGTGTCACACAGGTATAACAAAGTTATAATCGCATGACTATGCATTGGTAAAGGGTATACTAAAAATCAAGGAAGCTGATGTTGCCAAAGGAGTAAATATGCTAACAAAACAGAGATCACAAATAATCGAGGATGTGGAGAAGTTTTTGTTGGTGTGGATCAACGAAAAACAGTTAGTGGGAGATAGTGTTTCGGAGGGAATAATTCGCGAGAAGGCGAGGCAGTTGCATGTGGATCTTGTGAATAAAATGCCTGGAACGAGTGCTGCTGTTAGTGAATTTAAGGCCAGCAGAGGCTGGTTTGACGGATTTAAGAAGCGTAGTGGCATACACAGTGTGTTAAGGCATGGTGAGGCTGCAAGTTCAGACAAACGTGCGGCTGAAGAATTCGTGCATAAATTCAAGGAGTACGTAGAGGCTGAAGGATTCTTCCCCCAACAAGTGTTCAATTATGATGAAACAGGTCTCTTTTGGTTGAAAATGCTGAAGAGGACCTACATCACACAGGAGGAAAAGGCACTGCCAAGACACAAGGCTATGAAGAATAGGCTTACTCTTTTGTTCTGTGGTAATGCTAGTGGGGATTTCAAAGTGAAGCCTTTACTGGTGTATCACTCTGAAAATCCCAGTGTGTTCAAGAAAAACAACCTCATAAAGAGTAAATTGTGTTTGATGTGGAAGGCTAACAATAAGGCATGTGTCATGAGGCTAATTTTTGTTGAGTGGGTCAATGAAGTGTTTGGCCCGAGTGTGAAGAAATACCTCCTGGAAAAAAAAATTGCCACTTAAGTGCCTCCTGGTAATGAACAATGCTACTGCTCATCCTCCAGACTTGGATGACTTATTGTTTGAGGAGTGTAATTTCATCACAGTGAAGTTCTTGCCCCCTAATACCACTCCTCTTATCCAGCCCATGGACCAGCAAGTCATTTCAAACTTCAAAAAACTCTACACCAAAGCAGTGTTTCAAAGGTGCTTTGAAGTGACCTCGGACACTGAATTGACCCTAAGAGAGTTCTGGAGAAATCACTTCAATATCCTCAATTGCATAACCCTTACAGATAAGGCTTGGCAGGGAGTGATTTCCAGGACGATTAACTATTCTTGGAGAAAACTGTGGCCAGAATGTGTCCTCAAGAAGGATTTTGAATGGTTTGAGGCTGACCCTGAGGACCCTACACCTATTGTGGAATGTATTGTGTCTGGGGAAGTCCATGGGGTTGGATGTGAGTGGCGAAGATGTGGAAGAGTTGGTGGAGGACCACAAGGAAGAGCTAACCACTGAAGAGCTGCAAGACCTTCAACTGGATCAGCAACAGACCACAGCTGAGGATATTGCTTCAGAGGAGGGGGAAGAGAGGTGGGAGAATGTGCCTTCTTTAGTGATTAAGGACATGTGTGCAAAGTGGAGTGAGTTGCAAAGTTTTGCAGAGAATTATCACCCTAACAAAACTGTTGCAAGCTGTGTCTGCAACATGTTCATTGACAATGTCTTTTCCCATTTTAGGCAAATCTTAAAGAGACACCAGAAACAGAGCTCTCTGGACAGATTTTTGTTGTGACAGGGGTCCAGTGCCAGTAAAAGACAAAGAAGAGAAGTAACCCCAGAGAGGGCTTTGATACCTGAAGTCTTTATGGAGGGGGATTCTCCTTCCAGACAATAACTTCTCCTCCCTCTCCCCTCCTCGCCTACTACAATACTCCAACAAGAGTCTTCAATAAAGGTATGTAATGTTTATATTTATTTATCATTGTATGCACCTGGAGAAGAGAGGAGTGTAGAGGAGAGAGAGAGATTTTGGGAGATGTTAAGCGAATGTATAGGAACTTTTGAACCAAATGAGAGAGTAATTGTGGTAGGGGACCTAAATGCTAAAGTGGGAGAAACATGCAGAGAGGGTGTAGTAGGTAAGTTTGGGGTGCCAGGTGTAAATGATAATGGGAGCCCTTTGATTGAACTTTGTATAGAAAGGGGTTTAGTTATAGGTAATACATATTTTAAGAAAAAGAGGATAAATAAGTATACAAGATATGATGTAGGGCGTAATGACAGTAGTTTGTTGGACTATGTATTGGTAGATAAAAGACTGTTGAGTAGACTTCAGGATGTGCATGTTTATAGAGGGGCTACAGATATATCAGATCACTTTTTAGTTATAGCTACAGTGGGAGTAAAAGGTAGATGGGATACAAGGAAAATAGAATCAGTAAGTAAAGAGAGGTGAAGGTTTATAAACTAAAAGAGGAGGCAGTTAGGGTAAGATATAAACAACTATTGGAGGATAGATGGGCTAGTGAGAGTGTAGGCAATGGGGTCGAAAATGTATGGGGTAGATTTAAAAATGTAGTGTTAGAGTGTTCAGCAGAAGTTTGTGGTTACAGGCGAGTGGTGCAGGAGGGAAGAGGAGCGATTGGTGGAATGATGATGTAAAGAGAGTAGTAAGGAAAAAAAGTTAGCATATGAGAGGTTTTTACAAAGTAGAAGTGATGCAAGGAGGGAAGAGTATATGGAGAGAAAAAGAGAGGTTAAAAGAGTGGTGAAGCAATGTAAAAGAGAGCAGATGAGAGAGTGGGTGAGATGTTATCAGCAAATTTTGTTGAAAATAAGAAAAAGTTTTGGAATGAGATTAATAAGTTGAGGAAGCCTAGAGAACAAATGGATTTGACAGTTAAAAATAGGAGAGGAGAGTTATTAAATGGAGAGTTAGAGGTATCAGGAAGATGGAGAGAATATTTTGAGGATTTGTTAAATGTTGATGAAGACAGGAAGCTGTGATTTCGTGTGTAGGGCAAGGAGGAATAACATCTTGTAGGAGTGTGGAAGAGCCAGTTGTGGGTGTAGGGAAGTTCGTGAGGCAGTGGGTAGAATGAAAGGGGTAAGGCAGCTGGGATTGATGGGATAAAGATAGAAATGTTAAAAGCAGGTGGGGATATAATTTTGGAGTGGTTGGTGCTATTATTTAATAAATGTATGGAAGAGGGTAAGGTACCTAGGGATTGGCAGAGAGCGTGTATTGTTCCTTTGTATAAAGGCAAAGGGGACAAAAGAGAGTGCAAAAATTATAGGGGAATAAGTCTGTTGAGTGTACCTGGTAAAGTGTATGGTAGAGTTATTATTGAAAGAATTAAGAGTAAAACAGAAAGCAGGATAGCAGATGAACAAGGGGCTTTAGGAAAGGTAGGGGTGTGTAGACCAAGTGTTTACAGTGAAACATATAGGTGAACAGTATTTGGATAAGGGTAAAGATGTTTTGTGGCATTTATGGATTTGGAAAAGGCGTATGATAGGGTAGATAGGGGGCAATGTGGCAGATGTTGCAGGTGTATGGAATAGGAGGAAGGTTACTGAAAGCAGTGAAGAGTTTTTATGAGGATAGTGAGGCTCAGGTTAGAGTGTGTAGGAGGGAAGGGGACTATTTCCCAGTAAAAGTGGGCCTTAGACAAGGATGTGTGATGTCACCGTGGTTGTTCAATATATTTATAGATGGGGTTGTAAGAAGTGAATGCGAGGGTCTTGGCAAGAGGTGTTGGGCTAAAAGATAAAGAAGCAAATACAAAGTGGGAGTTGTCACAGTTGCTTTTTGCTGATGACACTGTGCTTTGGGAGATTCTGAAGAGAAGCTGCAGAGGTTGGTGGATGAATTTGGTAGGGTGTGTAAAAGAAGAAAATTGAAAGTGAATATAGGAAAGAGTAAGGTGATGAGGATAACAAAAAGAATAGGTGACGAAAGATTGGATATCAGATTGGAGGGAGAGAGTATGGAGGAGGTGAATGTATTCAGATATTTGGGAGTGGACATGTCGGCGGATGGGTCTATGAAGGATGAGGTGAATCATAGAATTGATGAGGGAAAAGGGTGAGTGGAGCACTTGGAGTCTGTGGAGACAAAGAACCTTGTCTATGGAAGTAAAGAGGGAATGTATGAGAGTATAGTTATACCAACGCTCTTATATGGGTGTGAAGCATGGGTGATGAATGTTGCAACGAGGAGAAGGCTGGAGGCAGTGGAGATGTCATGTCTGAGGTCAATGTGTGGTGTGAATATAATGCAGAGAATTCGGAGTTTGGAAATTAGGAGGAGGTGCGGGATTACCAAAACGATTGTCCAGAGAGCTGAGGAGGGGTTGTTGAGGTGGTTTGGACATGTAGAGAGAATGGAACGAGACAGAGTGACTCGAGAGTGTATAAATCTGTAGTGGAGGGAAGGCAGGGTAGGGTCGGCCTAGGAAAGGTTGGAGGGAGGGGTAAAGGAAGTTTTGTGTGCGAGGGCTTGGACTTCCAGCAAGCATGTGTGAGCGCATTTGATAGGAGTGAATGGAGGCATATGGTTTTAATACTTGACGTGCTGTTGGAGTGTGAGCAAAGTAACATTTATGAAGGATTCAGGAAACCGGCAGGCCGGACTTGAGTTCTGGAGATGGGAAGTACAGTGCCGGCACTCTGAAGGAGGGGTGTTAATGTTGCAGTTTTATAACTGTAGTGTAAAGCACCCTTCTGGCAAGACAGTGATGGAGTGAATGATGATGAAAGTTTTTCTTTTTCGGGCCACCCTGCCTTGGTGGGAATCGGCCGATGTGTTAATAAAAAAAAAAAATCATTGTTTTGTGTATGTAAAACTATATTCTGTAAAAAATGATTTTTTTGTGAATATTTTTGGGTGTCTGGAACGGATTAATTGGATTTACATTATTTCTTATGGGAAATATTACTTTGGATTTTGAGCATTTCATATTTCGAGCAACCTTCTGGAATGGATTAAATACGAAAACCGGGGTTCCACTGTAGTACATAATAATAATCACTCTTGGACACATTAAATATCTTATTTTACATTAATATAGACATTTTCATTAATCCATCTATGATATTTTCTTCAAAATTATATAAGAAACACGTTACATAGCATATGAACATGCAATGTTTATATGCTATGGAGGGGTGGTATTCAGGTGGAGGGAAAACATTACGTTTTCTCTGGTCCAGCAGCAGAGAAAACGTGTATGAATCTGCGTTGGCACATTCACTCACCTTAATACGTAACACTTTTGTTTACAATTCTCGGCATGACTTATTCATTACTTCTTCCTTTGTTTATGATGGCATCTAAAGGTAGTTGTTAGAAACGATTAAACTCGGTGAACATGGTACAGTGGAACCCCGAGTAACGATCATTCCAAATAACGATTTTTTCGGGTAACGATTGCTTTTAATTGTCAATATTTTTCTCGTGTAGCGATCTTTACTTGGGCACCGATACATACCAGACCTGTCCGCCTGCCCTGCGCTTGCGAGCCTCCGCCCAGGATGGCAGTCTCGCGTTGTTTACACTTGAATGAACAATACCCAGCACGCTCTTTCAAACATTCACAATACATTTGTTGTCTTTTTTGGTGGTTTAGTGATTGTCACTGTGAAATAAGTCACCATGGATCCAAAGAAGCTTCCTGTTGGCACCCCAGTGGTAGCATTCATGCAGGGAGTGTAGCATTCATGCAGGGAGTGTAGCATTCTTGCAGGGAGTGTAGCATTCATGCAGGGAGTGTAGCATTCAGCAGATTGCAGCATGCAGGGAGTGTAGCAGGCATGCAGGGAGTGTAGCAGGCATGCAGGGAGTGTAGCAGGCATGCAGGGAGTGTAGCAGGCATGCAGGGAGTGTAGCAGGCATGCAGGAGTGTAGCAGGCATGCAGGAGTGTAGCAGGCATGCAGGAGTGTAGCAGGCATGCAGGGAGTGTAGGCAGGCATGCAGGGAGTGTAGCAGGCATGCAGGGAGTGTAGCAGGGCATGCAGGGAGTGTAGCAGGCATGCAGGGAGTGTAGCAGGCATGCAGGGAGTGTAGCAGGCATGCAGGGAGTGTAGGCAGGCATGCAGAGTGCAGCATGCAGGAGTGTAGCAGGCATGCAGGAGGTACAGGCATGCAGGAGTAGCAGGCATGCAGGGAGTGTAGCAGGCATGCAGGGAGTGTAGCAGGCATGCAGGGAGTGGGGATTCCCCTTCCAATCACTAACCCATCCCCTGTCCTCCTCCCTATCTTCCAGATGCCAGCAAGTCTCTTCAATAAAGGTAAGTAAATGTTATTTTAAATTTTTTTTTCAATATTTATTTATAAATTTAATATTGTATGCAAGTATTTATGTGTGTTTTCTGTATGTAAAACTATAATTAATCTTTAAAAAATGTATTTTTTGTGAATATTTTTGGATGTCTGGAACAGATTAATTGTATTTACATTATTTCTTATGGGAAATAAGGTTTCGAATAACGTTTTTTTCGTGTAAAGGTCTAGCTCCTGGAACTGATTAAGATCGTTAGTCGAGGGTCCACTGTATGTTGATGGTAATAATATGGCTCTGGGCCACATTAAATACCGTGTAGCTATGTACGTAGGTGTAGGTATGTAGCCCAGGCGGACTACATACCTACATTATTAGTATTATTATTATAATAATCAAGGGGGAAGCGCTAAACCCGTAGGATTATACAGCACCTGTGGGGGGATGTGGAAGGTATTCAGGTTTAATTCAAGGAACTGGGGCACAGATCCAATTCCCTAGATCAAGAACCCCTCACCAGCATCAAGGAACCTTCCTTGAGGGGTACATACCTACATCTACCAGCTATCTACATCTGACTTCCTACAAATTAGTACATATGTACTACTCACCTCTTGCCCTACATTAAGACTACAAGTATTTTAAGGTAAGTAATGAATGTAGTGTATGTATTTTACTTTTTATTGTGTTTTTAATGCCTAGTTCTATTACTAACTTAATATAAGTTAGTGTAAACTTGTTGTCTGGCATTTATTTGCATTTATAAGTGGAAAAAATGGCTTTCTGCTTTCTGGCAGTAGCCTGGAACCTAACCTGCCGTATAAATGGGACCCTACTGTATATAAAAGGAAAAACTTTCATTTTTTCTTTTTAGGTCACCTTACCTCAGTGGGAGATGGCCAGTGTGGTGAGAAAAAAAAAGAACAAGTAGAATGAGCATAAATGACTGAAAGTACTATTGTACATTAACAATATTGTACTTCATTATTATTTAGGATATATGTAATGTTCATTAACTTGCAAACTAATAATTGTAATATATTATTGCAGTATACAGGAGGGCCCCACTTATATAGCAGGTTAGGTTCTGGGCCACTGCTATAAAGTGAAAATTGATGTAAAGTGAATCATAGCCTTTTTTTTTTCATTTCAAATGCATAGAAAAACCTGATAACTTGTTTACACTATCATATACTATTAAATGAGTAATATAGCTAGGCCTAAAAAAATGCATGTACAGTATATACATTACTTTTTTTTTTCAACATGATGGCCATCTCCCACCAAGGCAGGGTGACCCTAAAAAAAAGAAACACATTTACCATCATTCACACTATCACTGTCTTTGTAGAGGCTCACAGATACGACTGTTTAGATGTCATTCCAAACCAATGTTTTTGTCCTTAGCTTACAGTGAGTGGTGAATATATTTATTGTAGGAAGTCCGAATAAGTGAATGGGAGTGATTAAAAACTGCTGCATTAGCAAAATGCTATAAAGTGAAGCTCTGTAAAGCTTGGCCTACCTGTTTACAAGGATAGTATTACAGCATGTATTAATTATTTTTATTGTATCATTTATGTGAATAATTATTACATAAAATTGACAGCACTTCAAAAATTGCATTTTAATGGAATAAATTAAAACTATTTGCGCAGCAGATGGGTCTATGAACGATGAGGTGAATCATAGGATCATAGGATTGATGAGGGGAATAAAAGTGAGTGGTGTACTGAGGAGTCTGTGGAGTCAAAGAACATCTATGGAAGCAATGAGGGGAATGTATGAGAGTATAATGGTACCCCCACTCTTATATGGGTGTGAATCAATTGGATCTTAAGTGCCCCCATCCATAAATGAAGATGTTTGTAACTCTGGGGATTCTTAAGTTCAGAATCCACCCCATGCTGTAGAAATTTATAACTAATTTAACATGTAATGTTGCACTTCAGCTACGTTACCAGGAATGTGGGAACGCACAGTATCTATTGGATCAGCAGGCAAAACTTTTTCTGTGACTGGCTGGAAAATTGGATGGGTATATGGACCTGCTAACCTGCTGAAAGGACCTCAAGTAATCCACCAACACTCAGTATACACGTGTAGCACACCTATTCAGGTAAGCATGCATCATTCTCACTAAGGTTTGGTATGCATAAAAAGCTAGAATGAGAAGCTAGAAGGAGGGTGTGTAAAGGTAGAAAGTTGAAAGCAAACACAGATAAGAGTATGGTGATGAGAGTATCAAACGATTTAAATAAAGAAAAATTGGATATCACAGTGGAGGGAGGGAGTATGGAAGAAGTGAATGTGTTTATATATTTAGGAGTTGACTTGTCAGCGATGGGTTTGTGAAGGATGAGGTTAACCATCGAATTGATGAAGAAAAAAAGGTGAGTGGTTAGTCGAGGTATCTGTGGAGAAAAAAAATGTTATCCATGGAGGCAAAGAAGGGAATGTACAAGAATAGAGTGGTATCAGTACTCTTATATGGGTGTGAAGCATGGGTTGTAAATGCTGCAGCGAGGAGGAGGCTGCTGGAGGCAGAGAATTCGTAGTGTGGAAATTAGGAGGAGGTGTGGAGTTACTAAAAGTTTTAGAGGGCTGAAGAGGGGTTGTTGAGGTGGTTTGGTCATCTAGAGAGAATGGAACAAAGTAGAATGACTTGGAGAGCGTACAAATCTGTAGAGGAGTGAAGGCGGGGTAGGGGCCGTCCTCAAAAAGTTTGGAGGGAGGGGGTAAAGGAGATTTTGTGGGCGAGGGCTTGGACTTCCAGCAAGTGTGAGTGACTGTTTTAGATAGGAGTGAATGGAGATGAGTGGTTTTTGGGACCTGACAATCTGTTGGAGTGTGAGCAGGGTAATATTTTGTGAAGGGATTCGGGGAAATCGTTTAGCCGGACTTGAGTCCTGGAAATGGGAAGTACAATGCCTGCACTTGAAACAAGGGGTTTGGGATATTGGCAGTTTGGAGGGACACCTAAACTGTTGTATCTGAGCGCCTCTGCAAAGACGGTGAATATGCATGAGTGATGGTGAAAGTATTGAATGATGAAAGTTTTTTCTTTTGTTTTGAGTCACCCTGCCTCAGTAGGAAATGGCTGACGTGTTAAAAAAAAAAATGCTAGAATTAGTAGGGCTCCTTTTTCAAAGAAAAGTTACAAGATTTGCTTTTTGGGGTTGAATATTTACTCATGTTAATACATACACAGTACACCAGAGTTGAATTTTTTATGAAGATTTAGTTTGAAAATAAGTTATGCAAGCTTATAATCTTCATATTTTTGTTTTCTCCACTTTGCAGTACGTATGTGTAACTCTTTAAAAACATTGTACTTGTTGATTCCTTTTTTTTTTTTTTTTTTACATTGTCAATCATTTCCCACCAACGTAGGGTGATCCAAAAAAGGAAATATGTTAACTATCATTTGCTCATTTGCTGTCTTGCCAGACATGTACTGACATCATAATTCAGATGACCCTCTGACTGCAAGATCCCCGCCTCTCCTTCAAAGTGCAGATACTGTTCCTTCCACCTCCAGGACTCTTAAGTCTAGCTAACTGGTTTCCACGAATTCCTTCATAAGTGTTACCCTTGTTCACACTCCAACAGCTCGTCAAGCATTAACAACCACTTATCTCCACTCCAGTCTTAACCCTTTCAGGGTTATTGACGTACTAGTACGGCTTACGCCCTGGGGTTATTGACGTACTAGTACGCCTAAATTCTAGCGCCCTCAAATCAAGCAGAAACAGGCTGTTAGGCCTAGATGTGATGGAATGGGTCTGTGCGGTCAGTGTGCGCAGTAAAAAAAAATTCCTGCACCACACAGTGCATAATGAGGAAAAAAAAACTCTGACCGTGTTCTTGGTTTAAAACAGCGACTTTGCAGTCTATTTTCGTATGGTATTTATTGATGTATACTCGTTTTCTTGGTCTCATTTGATAGACTGGAAGATATATTACAGAAATAGAGATGATTTTGATTGGTTTGACAAAGACAAGTACCTTAAAATTGAGCTCAAAGTAGCGAAAATGTTCGATTTTTGACGATGTTCAAGAGTAAACAAATGACACCATGCATCCAATACACATCAACTGGCGAGTCTAATATTCATGCACAAGTGCTCTAATATTATTTATACCATTTATACAATGATGCAGTTGTATACATAACAGTAAATCTTCTATTTTTTTGTGAGAATAAAAATTCAAAATCAAAAGCAAAAGTAATGTAAGAGGGGCCTGGAGACGTGACTAATGAACAGAGAAGACGTTATTTTAGTGCCAGGAATGTCTGCCTTGTTTATTCTGGACCCTATTTTGAAATTGGCATCTTTTGAAATTTGTGTGAAATTGGCCAAATTGCCATTTTCTGACCATTATTTTTGGTAGTTGAAATTGGGAAATAGGCGGTTTCTTGTACTCAATCGATAGAAGAAATGGAGTTCTAGCGAAATAGCTATAATTTTAGACTGATACATTGGAATTTGCTGAAAATAGGGCTCAAAGTGGGCGAAATCGCCGATGCGTAAATGTCATTTATACCGCTAACTTCGCGAAAGCATAATTTTGTTAGTTTTCGATCAAATTTCATAATTTTTGTGGTGTTATGATCGGAAAAAGATTCTCTATCATTTCGAAAGAAAAAATATTTTTTTTTTTAAATTCGTGGACCCTGAGAACGAGTTTCAGAGAGACCCCTTGGACCCCCAAAGGGTTAAGAACTACTTTTCTCCACACCAATTTTAATATGCTCTCACAAGCCTGTTGGATATCCAAGCCTCTACCACTCAAAACCTTCTTTACCCCCTCCCTCCAACCTTTTCTATGATGATCCCTACCCCTCCTTTCCTCCACACCAGATTTATATGCCCTAGTTATCTTGTTTTTTACCAACCTCTAAATGTCCAAACCACCTCAGTCCCCTGAATACTTTTAGTAACCCCACACCTAATCTCCAAATTTTCTGCATAAAATTCACTTCGCATATTTCTCTCAAACACGACATCTCTACTGCCTCCAGCCTCATCCTTGCTGCAACATTCAAAACTCATGCTTCACACCCATATACGTATCAGGGTTGGTTCCACTGTACTCTGGTACATTTCCCTTTTTGCCTCTCTGGGTAAAGTTCTTTGTTTCCACAAATGCCTCAATGCACCATCCACGTTTTAACCTTTGTCAGGTCAGTGGTTTGCCTCATATCTCATAGAGCCATCTGCCAACAGGTCCACTCCCAAATATCTGAAAACATTTACTTCTTCCATACTTCCTCCACTCTAATATCCAATCTTTTGATACTCTCATCACCTTACTCATTCCTATGTTTCCTTTTCATTTCCTTCTTTCACATTCCCTTCCAAATTTATGTACCAATCTTTGCAGCTTCTCTTCCAAATCTTATAAAAAGAACTGTTGTGGGGAGATAGCAACTTTGACAACTCCCACTCCATACCAAATTCACTATCTTTCAATTCCACACCTCACTCTCTCTAACACCCTAGCATTCACTTTTACAATCTCATCTATAAATATATTAAACAACTTTGGTGACATCACACATCTGTGTCTAATCTACTTTTACCGGAAAATAATCTCCCTCCTAAATACCCTAACCTGTGCCTTGCTATCCACATAAAAGCTCTTTATTGTGTTAAGTAGCCTACTACCTATTCCATACATTTGCAACATCTGGCACACTGCTTTCCTAACCACCCTATCGTGTGCATTTTCTAAAACAAAATCCATAAATGCAATGGAAAGTTGCTTACTTTTAAGTATTGTTCACTTATGTGCTTCTGTGTAAACACTTAGTTTACACATGCCCTACCCTTCCTAAAGCCTTCTTTTTCCACTGCACAACAACCTCTCCTCTGCTCTATAAATTATGCCTTCATTCCACCTTTGAAGTTAATTTTTTTTTTAACTATCTTGTGTGCTTTTTGTCTCTCGTCACATATTGTATTTTCTTGGTCTTTTTCATTTGTTTATATTTGGTTGTGTTATTTTCTATTACATAGGTCAATTTTTAATATTGATTTGCTGTTTTATTTTCTAGGAAGCTGTAGCTCAAGGATTTGAGATAGAAATGGAACGGTTTGGTACACCAGACTGCTACTTCCTGTCACTACCTGCTGAGCTTGAAGTGAAACGTGACAATATTGTTAGGATTTTGGCAGATGCTGGACTCAATCCAATAGTTCCTGAGGGTGGCTATTTCATATTGGCTGATGTGAGGAATATTAGTAAGTAGCATATATGTGGAAACTAGTTGATACTAAAATACAGTAGATTTGACCCTGTCTCTATGCAGTAGATATGTTCCATAACCATAACAGCTGTACTAAGTTGAGTCAGGAAATCAACACTTAATTTTGCATAATAGGAATCTTTAATTCACTTTTTGAACTTGACACTTAATTGCAGATAGCTGATGTAGCTAAAAATAAACTTTTTTTTTTTATCTATGGGTTAAATGATATGGACAGTTTATTTTACTATAGAGAAGATAGTATTATGCATTACATGCTAAGTTTTTTCTTTAATATAGCAAGCAAGATTGATATTGGAGGTGATCCCAGTGAACGCAAAGACTTCCGTTTTGTAAAGTGGCTGTCACGAAACCGTAAGCTTCAAGGTATTCCACCTTCGGCCTTTTACTCTCCAGAGCATGGAGAAATTGGCGAAAACTATATTCGTTTTTGCTTCATAAAGGTCAGTCTTTTTTTACATTGAGTTAAAAAATTTATTTAATTTTTTGCTGTTTAATTTCTATCATTTTAATGTATGTGCTCAGTAAGTTGATATGGACACATCTATTATTGTCCTTTGCTGTGTAAGTTAAAAGTAGAAACATGTTAAAAAAATTTCTTTTGCACCCTTACAAGATTTCCAGACTTTCTTTAGTCTTACGGGTTGGTAGGTACATCATTGAAGGCATGTACAGTGGACCCTCGGTTTTCGTACAACTCCCAACTCTAACAATTATGTAAGTGTATTTTTGTAAGTGCTTTTGTAAGTGTATTTTTGGGGGTCTGAAACTAATCTAATTTACATTCGTCTTTATGGGAACAAATTCGTTCGGTAACGGCACTTGAACTGCATTCTGGAAAGAATTATCAACGAAAACCGAGGGTCCACTGTATTTGTATCTGTGCTTCGAATTAGGTAAGACACAAGAAATGTGTTTGCTCTGTTATATTCTTTAGCTTTCAGTCACTCCTTTTGCACATTTATTTTCACCATCTATGCCTTGTCTTTCTTTCATGAGGTGGGAAGGTACCTGTCGGGGAACTGTGAAAATCTTTACGGAGAGGGGTAATAAATGTATACTCTGTCACCTGTCGTTTTTTGCCTTTGTACCTATAATTCTTAGTATTATCACACATAATTACTGTTATCATGCTAGCAAAATATTTCTCAAAAATTCTACCTTTTTAAGTTATATTTATTCTTTTGCAGGAAGATGAAAATCTGGAGAAAGCAGGAGAGATCTTGAGAGCTCTTAAGAAGGACATTGATGAGAATAGAGTGTGAGACACTGATTCATAAAACATTTCTGAATTGTTGGAGATTATTTTTGGGAATTAACTCTTGTTACACATATATATAATTAAAAATTTAAATGTAATTACAACTGTTAGGAAATTTTGTGAATATCAGAAGACTTAAATTTATAGCAGTACAGTGGTCCCCCGGCTAACGTTCAAAATTCATTGCAGAAGCCTGCTCAAGTGCCATTACCGAACGAATTTACTTCCTTAAGAAATAATGTCACGTAGGTTAATCTATTCCAGACCCCCAAAAATACACTTCCACAAGCCCTTACAATATTATACTTACATACTTGTACGATTTCCGGGGTGAACGTTAGCCGGGGGACCACTGTATTTTTATAACTTTACATTAAGTTCCTATGGTTATGCCAGGTTTGAACAATGAACAAAACTGTCCTAATATATTTGAATGAACCTTACACTGGAATTTATGCACAAAATAAGACAAATACACTAAGGAAAACCTTAGTGTATTTGTCTTATTTAGTGTACTGTAATTTTCTGTTTGCATTGATACAATTTTAGAGTTACACATCACACATTAATCTTGTATACAAAGGAACAGGGCAGTCATAATTACAAATGGAGACCTTTTATAAAAATAATAGTGTGCATTGTGTATGTTTTTGTATAGAGTATGTGCATGTATGTGTGTGTGTGTGTACTCGCTCATATGTACTTGCCTATATGTGGTTGAAGGGGTTGACTCACAGCTTCTTGCCTTGCCTCCTCGCTGGTTGCTACTATGTGTGCGTGCATGAATTCATTTGATACACAGTGCCTGCACTTTGAAGGAGATTGAGAGAGTTACAGTTTGAGGACCATCTGAACTTCGATGTCACCAAGTGATTGAATTAATGACAGTGAATATGTTATGGTAATGTGTTACCTCATTTTTGGGTCACCATTCCTCATTTTGTATTTTACCTGAATGGTTATCACCCACTCACCATCATTCATTCAGGTGTGCTGACATCACAATCAGTGATTTCCCTCTTCAGTACTGCAGCATCCTCATGTACTCTCTGCTGCCTTACACTCATTCAGAAACAAAATAGTGTCTAGAACCTCCCCACCATTATACCTTCAGTAATTGTATAACATGTGGTATAACTACCTGACCATGGCATAGCTCATATTGTACGGAGATTATCCAGTATCCAGAATCATTCATATGTTACAACTGAGTTTGCTCCTACAACCTGAGATAATTTAACCCTTTGACTGTTTCGGACGTATATTTACGTCTTACGAGCCAATGTTTCGGACGTATTTATACGCCTAAATTCTAGCGGCCTCAAATCAAGCAGGAGAAAGCTGGTAGGCCCACATGTGAGAGAATGGGTCTGTGTGGTCAGTGTGCGCAGTATAAAAAAAATCCTGCAGCAAGCAGTACATAATGAGAGAAAAACTCCGACGTTTTTTTAATTAAAACGCCGTCTTTGAGGTGTGTTTTCGTATAGTATTTATGGTTGTATTCTCTTTTTCATGGTCTCCTTTGATAGAATGGGAAACATATTACAGGAATAGAGATGATTTTGATTAGTTTCATGATGTAAACGATCTTGAAATTGAGCTCAAAGTAGGAAATGTTCGATTTTGCTAATGTTCAAAAGTAAACAAATCACACCATGCGTCCAATACACATCACCTGGTGAGTCTAATATTCTTTCACAAGTGCACAGATATTATTTATACAGTTTTACAATAATGCAATAGTCTGCATAACAATAAATCTTCTATTTTTTGTATGAATAAAAATCAAAATAGAAAGCAAGAGTAATGTAAGAGGGGCCTAAAGACATGACTAATGAACAGATAACATCTTATTTTAGTGCTAGGGATGTCTGCATTGTTTATTCTGGACCCTATTTTGAAATTGACATCTTTTTATTTTGCATGAAATTGGCGAAATTGCCATTTTCTGACCACTTTATTGGGTAGTTGAAATCGGTAAATTGGTGATTTCGTGTACTCAATCGATAGAACAAATAGAGTTCTAAAGAAATAGCTATGAGTTTGGTCGACTGTCCCAATGGAATTGGCCTAAAATAGGGCTCAAAGTCGGCGAAATCGCCGATGCGTATATATCACTGACATCGCTAACTTTGCGAGAGCGTAATCCGTAAGTTTTTAATCAAATTTCATACTTTTGGTGTCCTTACAATCGGAAAAGATTCTCTATCATTTCATAAGAAAAATAATTTATTTATTTTTCCAAAATTTTCCGACATAGAATGACAGTTTCAGAATGGGGCCTCCGACAGTCAAAGGGTTAATGTATATTATTATTATAATCAAAAGGGTCATCCAACTACTTAATGTATAGTTTCCCGATAATGTCATCACATGCTGGAAGATTTCAGTTTTGTATTACAATACTTTTCTACACTTTCATCAACATCATGTAACCTTAAGTTGTGTTTTCTCAGATTCTAAGACAGAACTGATGTAGCGCTAGGTTTTTATTTTACTGAAAACATAATTCTAAAGTGCAGTGGACCCCTGAGTTTCTTCCACCTCAAAACTTGAACAATTATGTAAGTGTAATATTGTAAGTGCTTTTGTAAGAGTATTTTTGGGGGTCTGAAACAGATTAACCTACTTTACATTATTCCTCATGGGAACAAATTTGTTCGGTAATGGCACTTGAACAGCCTTCTGGAATGAATTATGGCTGAAACTCGGGGGTCCACTGTATGTTTGTATTCTCAGTTTTTTATTATGCTAGATGTACAGTGAATCTTTGATTTAATGAATCTCTATTTAATTGACTTAGGAAATACAGGACAAAATTCGCTGGGTCTGTATTTGGAAATATCGAACAAAACTTTAAGTTAAAGAATTTTTAATTATTATTAGTCATGGCAAACCCATCTCATCTCTGTCCACTATATTCGTCATTACTAGCTATTCACTCTCCTGTTAATCTGTTAAATCAAGCTTTACTGCATTTTATCTTTGTTAATATAGAAATTGGAACTGCATTATTTTGAGCAAAGATTTACATGATCTTAAGAACAGACAAGAAAAGTATTGATATGCATATTTATGGAAACACACAATCTAAGCATGTTGACTTAATCTGTAAAGATAGAACATCAGTGTTTATGTTCTCTGGAGATCAAATTATATTGATAAACATTTTTCTCAAATAGTTGTATATACATTTCTTGTTATCTATTCTGTGATTATCTGGTGGTGACTGTGTAGTGTTAAATTTATATACAATATAAATATATTCTATACATATTGTAGAGTATAATATGGGTAATTTACCAATGTAATAAATTTTAAATACTTGTTGTATTTTTAAATACACTTGTTATTTATATTTGTGATTTATTTACCTCTCCATTAATGGGTTACAAAAAGTTTCCACATGGATTGTGAGTCATTGGTTCTCCCCGAAACACGTCTTTGTTCCCTTCACTAGTTTTCCTGGAGAGAGTTCCAGGGGTCAACGCCCCTGCGGCCCGGTCTGTGACCAGGCCTCATGTTGAATCAGAGCCTGATCAACCAGGCTGTTACTGCTGGCCGCACGCAGTCCAACGTACGAACCACAGCCCGGCTGGTCAGGCACCGACTTTAGGTGCTTGTCCAGTGCCTGCTTGAAGACAGCCAGGGGTCTATTGGTAATCCCCCTTATGTATGCTGGGAGGCAGTTGAATAGTCTTGGGCCCCTGACACTTATTGTGTTGTCTCTCAACGTGCTAGTGGCACCCCTGCTTTTCATTGGGGGGATGTTACATCGTCTGCCGAGTCTTTGGCTTTCATAGGAAGTGACACTCGTGTGCAAGTTTGGTACTAATCCCTCTAGGATTTTCCAAGTGTATATAATAATGTATCTCTCCCGCCTGCGTTCCAGGGAGTACAGGTTTAGGAACTTCAAGCGTTCCCAGTAATTGAGGTGGTTTATTGCAGTTATGCGTGCCGTAAAGGTTCTCTGTACATTTTCTAGGTCAGCAATTTCACCTGCAATTTCAATTTATTCAACGTAGGTTTACAACAAAGTGTTAGCATGCTTTATTTTTTATATCCATCACTGCATGACCCCTATGACTTAAGTGCTCTCTAATAATAATATGGTGCTGTATGACACTTATGGATTTAGCACTATTTTTGATAATAATAATAATAATAGATGCCAGTGTATGGCTCTTGTTCCAAGGAATTGGACCTATTGATCCAGATGACGACCTATCCATTCTTGGATTGAACCTGGCCTTCAACTCACCAGGCACTATATGACCCCCACGGGTTTAGCGCTTATCAATAATAATAATAGTACTACCATGAGATACTTGACTAAATGTATATTACCCAGTTGTGTAATAATATTGATCTTGCACCAGCTGGCCTGTGAGTTTCTCAATGATTGCTTGTTTTCTCTCTCACACACACACACACCATTAACAAATAATTTACAATGACTTGTCTGTATTTTATATGTAATTTTTCTCATATCTGAAATATATTACTGTCTTGAGAAATTCTCTTGAAATCATGAGGTCTACCCACTTTTACTTTCCCCCACATTCACTGCTTTTTTTAACACATCGGCTGTTTCCCACTGAAGCAGGGTGACCCAAAAAGAAAGAAAAAAACTTTCATCATCATTCAACACTTTTACCATCACATAATCACTGTCTTTGCAGAGGTGGTCAGATATGACAGCCAATATTCCAAACCCCTCCTTTAAAGTGCAGGCACTGTACTTCCCATTTCCAGGACTCAAGTCTGGCTAACAGGTTTCCCTGAATCCCTATACAAAATATTACCCTGCTCACACTCCAACATCTCGTCAGGTCCCAAACACCATTCATCTCGATTCGCTCCTATGTAACATGCTCACACACGCTTGCTGGAAGTCAAAGCCCCTCTCCCACAAATCCTCCTTTACCCCCTCCCTCCAACCTTTTCGAGGATGACCCCCTACCCTGCCTTCCTTACCCTACAGATTTATATGCTCTAGAAGTCATTCTACTTTGTTCCATTCTATCTAAATGACCAAACCACCTCAACCCCTCTTCAGCCCTCTGACTAATACTTTTAGTAACTCTACACCTCCTAATTTTCACGCTATGAATTCTCTGCATTATATTTACACCACACATTGCCCTTAGACACGACATCTCCACTGCCTCCAGCCTCCTCGTTGCATCATTTACAACCTATACTTCACACCCATATAAGATTGTTGGTACCACTATACTTGTATACATTTCCTTCTTTGCCTAGATGGATAACGTTTTTTGTCTGCACAGATACCTCAATGAACCACTCACCTTTTTTTCTTCATCAGTTCTATGGTTAACCTCATCCTTCACAATCCCATCCGCTGAAAAGTCAACTCCCAAATACAGTGGACCCCCGAGTTATGAGCACCTCGGAAATCGTACATTTATGTAAGTGTAATATTGTAAGTGCTTTTGTAAGTATTTTTGGGGGTCTGAAATGGACTAACCTACTTGACATTATTCCTTAAGGGAGAAAATTTGTTCAGTAATGGCACTTGAGCAGCCTTCTGTAATGAATTATGCTTGTAACTCGGGGGTCCAATGTATCTGACCATATTTACTTCTTCCATACTTCCTCCCTCCAATGTGATATCCAATTTTTCTTTATCTAAATCATTTGATACCCTCATCACCGTACTCTTATCTACATTCACTTTCAACTTTCTACCTTTACACACACTCCCAAACTCGTTCACTAACTTTTGCAAATTTTCTTCAGAATCTCCCAAAAGCACAGTATCATCAGCAAAAAGTAACTGTGTCAACTCCTAGTTTGTATTTGATTCCCCATAATTTAATCCCAACTCTCCCCAACACCCTAGCATTTACTTCTTTTACCTGGAGAGGGTTTCTGGGGTCAACGGCCTTGTGGCCCAGCCGGTCTGAGACCAGGCCTCGTGGTGAATCAGAGTCTGATCAGCCAGGCTGTTACTGCTGCCCGCACACAAACTGATGTACGAACCACAGCCTGGCTGGTCAGGTGCTGACTTTAGGTTCCTGTTCAGTGCCTTCTTGAAGACAGCCAGGGGTCTATTGGTAATCCCGCTGTATAACCCCTGTGGTTTAGTGCTTCTATTTGATTATAATAATAATATTGGTAATCCCCCTTATGTATGCTGGGAAGCAGTTGAACAGTCTTGGGCCCCTGACACTTATTGTGTTGTCTCTCAGTGTACTCGTTACACCCCTGCTTTTCATTGGGGAATGTTGCATCTCCTTCCAAGTCTTTTGCTTTCATAGTGAGTGATTTTCGTGTGCAAGTTTGGTACTAATCCCTCTAGGATTTTCCAAGTGTATGTTATCATGTATCTCTCTTGCCTGCATTCCAGGGAATATATATCAAGGGACTTCAACCATTCCCAGTAATTTAGGTGCTTTATCATACGTGTGCCATGAAAGTTCTTTGTACGCTCTCCAGGTCAGCAATTTTGCCTGCCTTGAAGGGGGCAGTTAGTGTACAGCAGTATTCCAGCCTAGAGAGAACAAGCGATTTGAAGAGAATCATCATGGGCTCGGTGTTCCAAGTTTTGAAGGTTCTCATTATCCATCCTATATTTTTTCAAGCAGTTGCAGTAGATACATTTTTTGTGGTCTTTGAAAGGTGAGATCTTCTGACTGTAGTGATACTGCTCCTGCAGGGAGCAGCAGCAGGACACAATACTGCACCACCTCTCAGAGGCCCTTAACACTAACAACAACAACACAGGAGTTGACGGACGCCCCACACATGGTGTGTCTTACTCGTATAGTATTGGTGATGCAGATTACATGGTGAGCTTAAAATATGTGGCCAGTAGTTATACCTTTTCTGAGGACATATGCACCTTACTTCACCCTTCCTGCAGCAGCAGTCATTAGATGTACTGGACATGTATTATTCATTATTTTCTTTTGTTGTTGCAGGCATGTACTGCAGATTAAGGTTCAATAAAGCCTAGAGATAAGACCTATGTTTCTATCACAACACCGACATTTATCATTCCCAGGTCCTTTACATTACTTTTTCACTCTATTGTATGGTTAGAATTTGTTGTATACCTTGATACAGTTTAGTTTCCTCAAGTTTTCCATATCTGAGTAGTTGAAATTTCTCTTCATTGAACTTCATATTGTTCTGAGTGGCCTATTTGAAGATTTGGTTGATGTCCGCTTGAAGTCTTGCTGTGCCTTCGATGGAGGACACTGTCATGGCAATTTGGGTGTCATCTGCAAAAGAAGATATGGAGGTATGGCTTACATCTCTGTCTATGTCACCCTATGTCACGCTGGTGAGGAGCTCTTGATCTAGGGAATTGGATCTGTGCTCCAGTTCCCTGAATTAAGCCTGAATACCTTCCATCTCCCTCCCCCACAGGCGCTGTATAATCCTACAGGTTTAGCGCTTCCCCATGATTATAATAATAATCCATGTCAGATACGATGAGGAATAGGATTGGAGCGAGTACTGTGCCTTGTGGAACAGAGCTTTTCACCGTAGCCACCTCAGACTTTACTCTGTTTACTATTACTCTTTGTGTTCTATTAGGAAGCTATAGATCCATCTACCAACTTTTCCTATAAATATAAATGTGTTTAACAACCATGATGACATCACACATCCCTGTCTATGACCTACTTTTACCAGGAAGTCATCTCCCTCTCTCCTACACCCTAACCTGAGCCTCACTATCCTCATAAAAACTCTTTACAGCATTTAGTAACTTACTACCCATTCCATACCTTGCAACATTTGTCACATTGTTCCCCTATCCACTCTATCATATGCCTTTTCTAAATCCATAAATACAATGAAAACTTCCCTACCTTTATCTAAATCAGTGCCGAATTTAGGTGTGGGGGAGGGGGGTCCTTGGCCCAGTTTGATGGGGGCCACTTGCATTAAAAAGGTCTAACTCTAATGGTTAGAAGACTTTTTAGTTTCTCCTTGGAAAACTTTCGCCACTCTCAATATACGTACCATCCTCTTAAGATGAAGACATGACACAATAAATTGGATTTATAGTGTATTTTAGCACCATTTCGGTTCATTTGAAAGTAACTCAAAAGTAATGTACAGTCTTATGAGGAGTTATCTTCAATCAGATAAAATATTATAAGCCAGGTGCTGCGATGTATAACCCCTGTGGTTTAGCGCTTCTTTTGATTATAATAATAATATAAGCCAGGTACATTCAATGCTTTTCTGATGGAAAAGTCTCTGATGACTCCATCAAAATCCAACGAGTGCAGAATGTCAGATTCTGTGCTCATGACTGTCAGGTTCACAAGCCGCCCTTGCTTCATGCTTGTTCGCAGCTGGTTCTCACTACCACACTGTTGTTCACATACTGACCATGATCAAGCAGTTATTCATACTGCAGCACCCTGCACACCCAGGATGATGATGTGCTGTGAGTCATCCTAGTGTCATGCAGCTGACTACGCGCTCGCACTGATGATGTAACAGCAGCAATCAGATGACTTATCATGACAATCCCACCACAATTCAAACTCTTACATACATTTTCTCTTTTTGCGCTCTATTCAATTCTCAGTATAATGTGTGTCATAATATTTTTCACCATTTGGAGGGGGGGCCCCTTCTGGTGAGGGGCCCGGGGTGCCCTCCTAAATCCAGCCCTGATCTAAATACTGTTCACATATATGCTTCAACTTAAACACTTGATATACACATGCCCAACAGATTCTAAAGCCTCCTTGTTCATCTGCAATCCTGCACTCTGTCTTACCTCTAATTCTTTCAATAATAACCCTACTGTGGAAACTTCTTTGCTAAAAGTTCCACAGGGTAAGTGAGCCGTATGGAGCCTTAAACATACCACGGATAGGTTCTCGGAGTTTATTAACCCACACACCCACCCAAACAAACACAGTAGTTGGCAGAGGTAGAGAGATAACACATGTTAATTGATAGATTTACTCTCCTAGGAAGGTCTAGGTAAGTTTGTACAGTTAGTAACTAATATTAGGATTATTGAGGTAACTTTAGATATTAATAATGAAGTTCTAGCACCTTAACATAGGTAGTTTTAGGGCCCAATAGATGAACATTAGGTTATATAGGCCAAAGAGAAATGGCAATCCCATGCTTAGGTCAAGCAGTGTGGGACTCACGACGACGCGTGACCTGGGTCCTTCTTAGACCAGACTTCAACGAGTGAACAAGTGCTGCGACCCAGGCAGCATTCCCCACGTGACTCCCAACATCTGTCCTGGGGACTTGGAGGAGACATCCTGAAGTACTGTGGATATCTTTCTCCATCCAGACCTATTACAGTAAGACTATAACTTCCTTTCTCTCAGTATCTGGCCATTTTTCTGGGGGAAACGTTGGTGAGTTTATCTGTGGGTCTCAAGCAGACGGATGCTATTATATTGGTATGTACCAGCGTCATCTCTTAAGTTCAAGTCTGGAAGCTAGTGTCCCATACTGCTTAGATATTGCTTAGAGGATAACCCCCTTTGAGTTTGGGATTACTGAGTTTCGGGCAAGACACTAATACCACTTGAATTCTTGCAGATTAAGGTCCTTCCCTACACATGGCATTTGGAGGGGGTTATAGCTTAGGGAGATTGGAAGACTAGGAGACATTTCTACTCCATCAAGTAAGTTAAACCCTTTTATAGTTGTGCATGTAGGTGGGGAAATTCTTTCAGCTGCAGTCAGTTAGAAATTCTGTCCCATAAGCCACTTGTATGTCTGAGAGTAGCATCTCAGAGTGTCGTCAGCAGCGCTTGCCAGGGGGCAGCCAACGACAAATTTCTATATGGTCCTTCTAACCGAGATGTGGAATAGCTAGGTTAAGCAGACAGATTAGTCTTAATTAGCTAGGCCACAGTTAATGTACCAGGCATTATCAAAGTTAGGTTAAGTTAGCACACCTAGGCCCAAAGACTTACTATTACAACCTCAGGTTCAATGGCCTGTTAACCTGAGTGTAAAAGGGAGCTTGGAGCAAAGAAACACAGTAGAAAATGCTTTGAATTTGTATTTCCTTTACCAAGCAATTATGATTATATCAGACTTTTGTCTTTTCCTTCATCAAGTATTAGATAGGGGTTTGTACAAATATGTACACTATGTACAGAGAGAGTAATAGTACAAGCCACGGTCGTCAAGGCAAAACAGCAGCCAATAGACAGAGACAACCGTCCACAACCAGCTCAATGCAGGAATTCCAATGACAAACTTGTGAGTGGTATCCACATCACCTGCCATTGTCAAACTCGCATGATGATTGGCTGAACCGAGTCGTTGATTTGATGATGGGGCCCCATCTCAAACGCTTAACGATGGTTCGCTGGTTGGAGGGGAGCTTATGTGGGTGTGTTTAACATGCTCCGAATAAAGGTTGCGTACTCTTTGCATGCAACACTTACACAGGCTAGGTTAAGCTAACTACTCAGAAGTTTATTATTTACAGTAATTTACAGGCAGGCCAGAGTAGGAACTCAGTTAAAGCTTGGTAGTAAGTTTAATCTTAATCTATATAATCTACAGGCAGGCCAGGTAGGCTAGTTAAGCTTGTGAGTTTAATTATTTACAGTGATTACAAGTAAGCCAGGGTAGGAAACTTTTATATTTAATTACTTACATTAAAGTTGCAAGGCAGCCACAGTTAGGTTAGGCTTCTGCAATATTTATAACAGTTATAACAGCTAGGTCAGATTTAACCTACTTAACATTTACATTGAATTGCAAGCTAGATTTAGGCTAGTTGCACACTAATTTCAATAGTTATATAAAGTTAGGCTAGGATTTACCTTCTCCAACTAACTACACTGAATTAAACAAGCTGAACACAACATTATTTATTTACTGGTTTATAAGTTGAATTACTGAATTTATTTGTGTTTACCAAGTGAATTTAATTTGCAAAGACTACATATTTTTACTGTGGGAATTTTATTGTCTTTGACTCATTTAATTTGTGATTTGCACCAGAGGCTAGCTTAAGTCCTGTAACTATTTACTGAGGTGTACAGGGAATTGCTAGGTTAAGCTTTCATAACAACAAAATACATTTTAGTTGGGTTTGAGGGGTAACAGTGTACATTTTAATTCTAAGTCAAGTCAATATAAGTAAGAAAGTTGTTTAGCTTGTTGAGGAGCTTTGGGACTCACTTATTCTCACCTAATACCGTATCGTGCTGTGGGGTGGGCTAATTAAAGTACAAATTAGTGAAGCACTCTTAACTAAACCACAACAATGACGGATGAGACTCGGAAAGAAATTGCCCTATCTCTAAGTCAGCTAAAGCGGTCTATGAGTGCCCACAAGAGACGCTTAATCAAGGCGTATAGGGAGTGCCATGATATCAGACAAAATGCAGATGTAGATTGTGAAGATCTAGAAAAGTGTTTAGAGCTTTTAGAGGAAAAGCTAGAAGCCTTTGAGACAGCCTATCTACATTATGAGGCAGGAGCCCTTGCAGCAGATGAGTCTGAGGATATTGTTGAGGCAATTCAGAAGGAATATGACGAGCATGAGGCTCAATGTAAAGCGGAGATGAAATTCTGCAAACAGTTAATGAAAACATTGAAGGCTAATATAGCAGGGGCAACAGATAATAGTACAGGGCGTGCAGGTCACCACAGTCCTTCTAGAGTGTTACCCAGATTGCCTACATTAAATTTACCAATGTTTGACGGAACCTTGACAGAGTACATTGCTTTCTGGGATCAGTTTAAAGCTCAGATAGATGACAGGGATGATTTGTCGAATGCCACCAAACTACAGTATTTACGTTCACGGCATTATCAAACCACTGATATTAATTATCAACATGCCAAGGATCAACTAAAGGATGCGTTTCGCAACACAGAAGAGATAAAGATAGCTATATTTTATCGATTGACCGATCTTGAAGTTTGCCATCATGACCGTCAGAGCTTAGAGAAGTTCCGAATCGAAGTTATGAGCTTGACAAATAGTCTCAAAGATCTATATGATTGAGGTAGTGCAGAATGGATGGTCAGTCAGACAATTCAGAGGAAACTAGCTAGCACTACAGTACATGAGTTACATTTGATGTACCGGATAAACCGGTTTACAATACAGCAAATTATTGAGGGGTTGGGAGATCTTGTTTCTCATTTGATCATAGGTGAGAAAGAAGAATCACCACCATCGTCACATAAACAAACAGTTACTCAGAAAGCTCGGGAGATCAATTTAAAGTTCATAAAGCTAACGTTGGGGTGTACTATGGCAAAGAAGTATCTAAGACAAGGACCTCTAAGCAGACCCTCAGAGACACTCGTACCAGAATATGCGTGTTCTGCGAAGGCGAACACACTAGCACGAGTTGCTCTGGGTATACAACACTGAGCAGTAGGCGGCAGAGACTAAAGGAGTTGCAGCTATGCTTAAGGTGTTGTCTACCTGGAAAGAATTCCAGGGATCAACGCCCTCGCGGCCCGGTCCGTGACCAGGCCTCCTGTTGGACCAGAGCCTGATCAACCAGGCTGTTACTGCTGGCCGCACGCAGTCCAACGTACGAACCACAGCTTGGCTGGTCAGGTACCGACTTCAGGTGCCTGTCCAGTGCCTGCTTGAAGACAGCCAGGGGTCTGTTGGTAATCCCCCTGATGTATGCTGGGAGGCAGTTGAACAATCTTGGGCCCCTGACACTTATTGTGTTGTCCCTCAACGTGCTAGTGGCACCCCTGCTCTTCATTGGGGGATGTTACATCGCCTGCCGAGTCTTTTGCTTTCGTAGGGAGTGATTTTTGTGTGCAAGTTTGGTACTAAGCCCTCGAGAATTTTCCATGTGTATATAATAATGTATCTCTCCCGCCTGCGTTTAGGAACTTCAAGCGCTCCCAGTAGTTGAGGTGGTTTATCGCACTTATGCGTGCAGTGAAGGTTCTCTGCACATTTTCAAGGTCAGCAATTTCACCCGCCTTGAAAGGTGCAGTTAGTGTGCAGCAATATTCCAGCCTAGATAGAACAAGCGATCTGTAAAGTGTCAACATGGGCTTGGCATCCCTGGTTTTGAAGGTTCTCATTATCCATCCTGCCATTTTTTCGAGCCGATGCAATTGCTACTTTGTTATGGTCCTTGAAGGTGAGATCCTCTGACATGATCACTCCCAGGTCTTTGACATTAGTTTTTCGCTCTATTGTGTGTTTGGAATTAGTTTTGTACTTGTTGTGATAAAAACACAGGCCTTATTCCTAGGCTTTATTGAACACAAAATCCATGGTACATGTCTGCAACAGAAGAAAATACATCTAATGACTGCTGCTGCAGGACAGGTGATGTAAGGTGCATATGTCCTCAGAAAAGCTATAGCTACTGGCGACATATTTAAGCTTACCATGTAATCTGCATCACGAATGTATCTGTGTAAGAGAGAGACCACACGCCATGTGCTGGGCCATCGCTGTACTGTTTGTTGTTATTGTAAGGGGCCCCTGAGGTGGTGCAGTATTGTGTCCTGCTGCGGCTCCCCACAAGAGCGGTATCACTACAATCTCCCCCTTCTAAAATATCAGATACAGTAATCCTCCAAACGGTTAGGTGGGTGACGTGTACGTCCAGACCTTCGTAGCCCTTGAGCCTCTTCACCGGGTTCGGTATTTTCTAGCGGGGTTTGACTATCTGCTGGAGCGGCGTCCTCTATTTCAAAAGGGGTAGCCTGAAAAGGCTTCCCTGGAGAAACCGAAGCATCTTTCGCAACATCTATTGTTGTATCTTGAGATTCCGCACTAACATTGGTTTCAACTGGGGCTAAGTGTCTTGTAGATACAGTAGTCTCTTCACCATTTTGGTAGCGAATGTGGGCATAATGCGGATTAGCTTGTAGGAGCTCTACCTCTTCCACTAAAGGATCCGTCTTGTTCATCCTACGGTGACTCTTCAGGAGAATGGGTCCAGGGTGACATAACCAGGTGGGCATGGAGGCTCCCGTAGAGGAACGACGTGAATAGTTGAAGAGTCTCTCATGAGGGTAGCATTAGTAGCTGTGCACAGCAATGATCTAATAGAGTGAAGGGCATCAGGTAAGACAGTCTGCCAGTGTTGAACCGGTAGATTGCGAGATTTCAGTGTCATTGTAACTGACTTCCATATAGTACCATTGAACCGCTCCACTTGACCATTGCCTTGAGGGTTGTAGCTTGTTGTTCTGCTGCAAGCAATCCCTTTGTT